>CAUYPK010018266.1:0-28399 GCA_963574355.1 Loris lydekkerianus
AAAAGCCTATCTCTGTGAGTAACCCAGGGGGGGTCCAGATTTCTTAAGCCTCTGGAAGAAAAGTAAGTCACTTTAAACTCACACTGAATTCACTTTGTGGGCTTGATGTAGGATATGTTTATTTTTAAATATTATCCTACAGTCCTCTCTATTTCCTCAGTCTGATGCATTCTCAACTTTTTAAATATACCACTTAAATGTTATCTTTTTGCATTTCTCCCAGACAGGTTTTCTTTATAGCACTTAACCCATCATTGAATTATTTTAATTATTATTTTATATATCAATCTTGTTTATTTAATTATGAATTTTCTGAGTTTAGATATACTTTTTTTTTTTAGATTTAAACCTGCATCACCAAACCAGTGCTTAAACTATCAACTACACATGATAGGAATTTTTATAATGAAGCATGAATAGATGGATGGATGGATGGTTGTATTTTTCCTTAATTCCATTCTTACTCAATGTCACTTCTTTCTTGCAAGTCCTAAACTTAAAAAAAAGTAAAGTGTTCCATTCATTTTAATACTGTCCTGTGTTAAACTCATTCTTTTCTCTGGATGGAAATCTGGGCAAACTAAACAAAATAGAAAGCATTGCTTACTTCTGAGAAATTATTTATACTTAAATAAGTCTTATCTAACTTTAAATTAGTCTCATTTTGTACAGATAATATAACTCTAGAATCTAAAACAAATATTATCTGGAGCACTGCTATCCAGTAGAACTTTCCATGTGGATGGATATGTTCTGTATTCCACACTGTTCCAAAAAGGAGCCCACTCCCCATGTGCAGTTGTTGCACATTTGAAATGTGGCTGGTGTGACTGGGGAAATAAATAGTTAGTTTCATTTATTATAATTAATTTAAACGATATATTAATAGCCACAGGTGGCTAGTGCCTACCACACTGTACAAAATAATTCTAGATTATTGTAAGATTAGGGTGAAGGAGATTTGCAAGGGAATTGTATTGGAATGATGGCAACGGCTGTTATCTCTCCTCTCTTTTTATCTTCTTTGAAGTCTTCCAGTCTTTCAAAACTTTATGATTTCATGTTAATCCTAGTGTATGCTGAGTTCATTTATCACAAGGATGAGGTAACGTATTGTGTTTATTTTATCTTTTCTTCCTTTCTTTCTTCAGCAAATAGATGTTGAAAATCCTCTACATTCCAGGCAGTACTCTTAATGCTTGTCATATGATAATTAATAACTAATACTCTAGCATGCAAGGATATTATATGCTATTGAGGGGATATGCTATAAAGAATAAACAAATAAATGCATAAAACAGTTTCAAATAGTAGTGGATGCCATGTTAAAAAAAAAAAAAATTATAAAGAAGGCTAATGAAAGAACATTTGAGCAGAAACATTAATGAAAAGAGAGAGTGAGCCATATCAAAATCTGAGGGTAGACAAGGACGTGGGGAATAACAAGAGCAAAATTCCTAAAGAGAAAACAAAGGTAGATTGCAGGAATAACAGATGCCAGCGTTGCTAGAGTGAACAGAAAAGTTGAGAAAATTATAAAAGATGAGCTCAAACAGTATCCAAAAAGCAAAACCGATAGACGCATATAAAGCATGGCATATTGATAAGGTGGTCACCTTGGTGACAGACGAAGAGCTGTCAGTTCAACTGGGAAGGGAGTGAGCAGGGAATAAGAAGTGGAGTGAATGAACTAGAGGTCCCTAAGGGAATAGGAAGATCACTGGAGATAGAGAAGTAGAATTGAGGAGTTGGAAATGTAGCAAGTAGTGATCCAGATGGAGGTCTTACTTAGAGTTGGTGAAGCTACGTCCAGGATATGACCATTGAAATCGTGGCTGCACAGCAATACAAATATAAAAGATGCCGATAGTGAGAAAATCAAGGAATAGCGAGACCCGGGTGTTTGGTTAAAGCATTTACAAGCATGCCGATGGACACCGTGATACGCCTGAAAGAATAATCTATATTTCAGTACAGGACTATTTAAACCAAATTAAGGATCTAGTTTAAGACTCCTTTTCCTTTTATGTACTATTTATACTCTTTTCCTTATTTTCTCTGCATCTCATTTCTTTGTGATCTATTTTCAGCATTTATATAAAAGATCTATGGAGACTATAAGATTTCTGTTATCCTGCACAGGTACAGAAGGCCATTTCTGTTTCTGTTTGTATCCTCACTCTTAGCACTGTGCCTACTATGTCATTTTTGTTGAATACATATTTGGGGCATTGAATCTAATTTTGGAGTCATCTTTAATTGAATAACATTTCATATTATAAAGTAAACTATGAAACTTCTGGTTTAATAAATGATGCTTATTTGTATATTTTTAAAAGTTTTTAAATATAAAAGTGTCTGTTTCTTGGTTGTTAGCTACAAGTTCTTTCTTTGTTTGCCTGTTTGTTTTTGAGACAATCTCACTCTGTCGCCTGGGTAGAGTACCATGGCGTCATAGCTCACAGCAACCTCAAACTGCTGGGCTCTAGTGATCCTCCCGCCTCCATCTCCTCAGTAGCTGAGACTACAGATGCCCACCACAATGCCCAGCTACATTTTCTATTTTAGTATAGACAGGGTCTCGCTCTTTTGCTCAAGCTGATTTGGAACTTCTAAGCTCAAGGGATCCTCCTACCTTAGCCTCCCAGAGTGCCAAGATTACAGGCGTGAGCCACTGCCCTGTCCCTATCTATAAATTCTGAACAAAAGTAATAAATGTAAACGAAATAGTTAGCCTTAGTGTTTTTGAAATACCTTACTTAGTGCTTGCCACAGACTAAAGTTTATGGTCTCTCAAAATTCATATGTTGAAACCCTAACCCTAATGTAAAGGTAACTGGAGGGGGAACATCTGGGAGACAATTAGGTGGTAAAGGAGGAGCCCCCTCGAACGGGATCAGTGCCCAGAAAGCCAGTCAGCTCGTGTTCTATCCAGTGAGGATACCAAGAAAAGGGCAGTGTGCGCCCTGGGAGAGAGCCCTCCCCAAAACCCCATCACGCGGGCACTCTGATCTTGAGTTCCAGCCTCTAGAACTGTGAAAGATAAATTTCCGTGCTTCATATATCACCAGGCTAGGGTAATTTCTTATAATATCTCAAGTTGACTAAGTCAATGCCAAATAGAATAGCAAGATCCCTTTGGGCTACTTTTCCTGCCCCTGCGTGTTTGCTTCCCAGCTCCCCATTTGGTGTTCAGAGTCTCAGCACAACTCTGCTGACTAAGATGTTCTTGCCCTACTTTGGCAGATCTGTTCCTCCTCTGCCACACTCTGGTATAATTAATGAGCTAACATTAGTAACGTACTTCGAGTTCTTTGTATAAAGTTGTGTAAACTATTATTCTGTTGTGACACTTTCTTTAAGGGTTATTATCATACTTCATTGTATTTGTGGCGCCTAGGAGAGGAAAGTAGGAGACGTTTATCTGTGAGAAGCTCCTAGTCAGGGAAGTGCGCCTGCACAGGAGCTGCGGGGAGGAGCTGGGGCTCACAAAGTTATTTTTAAAATGCTCCCGGTAACCTTCTAACCTTTTTTATTCGGTATCATCAGCCCAGAGTAGGAAAAATCTAGTTTTGACATTTATAAGTTTTAAATGTTATAATTACATAATGTACTGATAGAGAATTTCTTATTGTTTTGGAGATTAATAAATTTGTTATTAAATCAGAAATAATAGGAGTTGACACACTTTTAAAAAAAGGTAAGGTAAGGTACATAATCATCTTTTTGTGGGAATAGTAAGTGTTATCTTCGGCGGCATCAATTATACATTTGGAAGCAATTTAAAAATCTTTTGCTTTCTAAGTAACATTTTTATCCTAAAGGTAGTGAACAAATATCCACAAGTAAGATGCTAGGCTTTTTATCAAGGTGGGGTGTCTTGGTTTAAGACATTCTTAAGGTCTAATTTGATAAATGCCCCAATAAACACGGTTTACTTGGAAAGCGCTGCCCTGAGAGTCTGCTGCACGAACAGGTTCATTTGGAAGGCAGCGGGGTCCTGCGGTTACGTTCTGTGCTTCATGGCTGGTGGACAGATGGCCGGCTTCTCACTGCATTCTCATTTAAACTATATCTCTCACTTGCTCCTTTTCTGTGTGGCCTTCAACCTGTGCTAAGAACAGAGGCTTTTTATTCTATGCCCAGATTTTACTTACTCTTAAATTGGGACTCTCCCTTTAAGTCTAAAGGTACAAACGGCTGAAACTGCAGCTATGCCAGTGATTCCCCTAGTGACTGCTGCACCACTGTGCAACTTAAAAGGTTATGTCTGAGGAAGCAAAGCATATTTTGGTGCCTGATTGTTTTCTTCTCATAATAGTGCAAATTAATTTATCAAAGTCTATCTTTAGGATCAAAACTCTGAAAGGATTAGGCTGCAGGGGGAGGTGGCAGTGTCCTCAGTTTTCACAGAGCCAGGTTCTAGTCCCAGATCTGTTGGCAAGACCTCAGTCCAAGTCCCTAGGAAAATTATTTAACCTCCAGAGATTTGGGATCATCATCTGTAAAATAAGATTATTAAGATGGACACTTTCTTCAGCCCCCTCCAGTACAATGATTCTGTTGGAATGGGGAACTAAGGGGAAGGAAGGTATTCTTTTGCCAAATTTTGGGAAATGTATCAAAATGTCTTCTTGCCTACTCTAGACTCCACAGTACTTTTGAAGAAGGGTTGTGTGTAGTTTAAAGTATTATCATTGAGAATTTTGGGGGGGTCAACTACTTAGCATTTTAAAAGAAATGGAGGCAGGTGAGATTTGTGATGATTCATGTTTTGGTGGATAAAAATTAACTACAACTTTTTTTCATGATGGTAAACAAAAGTAGACACTCTCTGGGGCTGGACTGGGAAACTTAGAAATATGGTGAGTGATGGGGGGGATCCTGGTTAAGGGTGTAGGCACAGAAGCTGGACCTACTTGGGTGTTGGGAAACTCACAGATGTTCTCCAAGGCCCTGTTTCCAAATCTGTCAAATCAGAATATTAATATTTCCTACCTCATTGGTTTTGTTTACAGAATGAAATGACTTAAAATATCTGGAAGATTCTGGAATGCTTAGCACATAGTCTGTGCTACAACAGGCATTAACATGAGCAAAAGGGCTGGCAGCGCATAAAGCAGCAGACGCGTATAAAAGGAAATATTAGGGTAGCATCGATTCATTGCTATGTCAAGCACATCAACACCAGAGAATCTAATTATCAGTTTGTTTCTCTTGACTCTGTGTCTTAGTCTTAATTCAATAGCAATGAAAATCACTCTAAATCAATGCATGTTTTAGTGGAGAGTAAAGAAGTGAGGGTGGAATTAGCACTCTCAGAGCCTTTTTTACATTGCAGAAAAGCTCAACTCTGGAAATTTTTATTGTCTCACGAGACACACATGTGCACATGCACACATACACACGCACACGAGAAATCATACTCTAAGATTTCATAAAACCTACATTCTCCAAACAGTTATTAATGTGCCAGACATTATAGTAATTTTCTATGTATTGTGTAACTCTGCTACATTAAGATAACTACAGAAAATTTAATATTCACCATTTTTAATTTTTGAAATGCATTAGAAGAAAAATGAAAGATAGACACATATTTTTCAAAAACTAAACTATTCAGAAACATGTTTGTCCGTTTAGCATTCAGAGGAATCTAATTTACTATCCAATACACTTGTACAAATGAAGAGCCTAGGAGATGTGTGGGCCAGGACACTGGAAATGACAGTGCAGGGACAAGTACACTCAGGCCACTTCCCTTCTTCTACAGGTGCATTTTCTGTAGGTTGTTACCAATGATGTCACTCAATCACATTTTAGAAAATAAAGATTCTTTTCACTTAGGGTAAATTATGAAGCACGTCATACAGACACACACACAAACACACAAGAATTCTTTCTTGCTTATTGCTAAAGAATATGAACTTAACAATTCTACGCATGCTCCAATGAATTGTGACTCCTTTGACCTATTTATTTTCCATGACGTCTCCATGCCTGAATTTAGTTAGATGGAAAGAGTGAAAGTACTGGTCAGAATAGTTCAGCAAAAGATAATGAAGTGGAGAAAGTTTAGTCACTTTAAATTGCATTCCATCACCTATTTTATAGAGTATAATAAATGTGTTGAAATGTTTAATATCCTTTGCAAAGTTAAAATGCCAGAAGCATTTTTTAAAAGTGTCTCTGTACCTCATTCCATCGTTATAAGAGAAACCATCAATAACACATTCATATTTCAATGGTATGCAGTACAAAATTCCCTTTGTTAGAGTATGTGTCTGCTCCAGAGAACAGAATAAAGTGCTCAAAAGACGTGTCTAAATATTTTTGATGCTAACAAGTCAATTGACAGTGACCCGCAGTAATGTAGACATGAATGGGAAAGCTCCTTGAAAACTCTAACAGATCAGACATTCCTAAAAAATGGCTTTTGAAAGCTTAATGGAATTTATTTTACACTGGAGTGGTTCACTTATTCAGTACATATTTATTTATCCTCTGATTATAAAGACTTAAAATGGGCATATTAAAAGTTCTAATTTTCTTTGAGTTCATAGGATATTTGTAATTATAGACCAATCGCTAATGCTTCTTGCTTCAACAAGAGACTGGAAATTTTGGTACATTACTACTGAAATCATTTTTATATATTAACATGCATGATTGTACATGTACTGTTGCAACACTGGAATTATAATTTATAATAGGTTATATATTGAAGAAACTATATGAATAGTTAAAGATATCATTATTACCCTTATCAATTTGCCAGTGAGGGAGGACACAAATAATACTCCCACATCTTCATATTTCTGTCGCCTTTCCCCTAAATATTTAGGAAAGGAATGATCTTAGAGAAAAGATGATTCTCAATTTCTGAGAGTCTTGGACCTGGTGCAGCTTGTTTTTTAACTGCAATGCCTCCAATATTAGGACATTCTGTTTATATTTGTGAAGTTCAAAGTATACAATGGATTAAAACTAAGACATTTTATAATTCTTAAGTCTAAATGTGTTGAATTGACTTCTTCATGAGTTAAATTAGGTGCACAAGTGCCTGATCACTTCCTTCCATTGTGTGGGCCACAGCCTTACCAGCATGCTGTAAATGGAAATTAATTTTCATACTAGATTTGATATCTTTGGACAAGATCAGAGGTGGAAGGAAAAGAGGGTGTTATGGAGAAGAATTGTATTTATAGAATTTCAGAATGCTTGTGTTCCAGAAAGAAAATTTTAGGAAAGCTTAATAAATTAGGGGGAATGGCTATACTTGAGCAAATTTATTCTGAAAGTGTCATTTTGCATTTCACATTTTTTTTACAGAATATATTTTTGTTTGAGGGATCAAGATAGAAAATTATAAACCTGAATCATAACCCTCCCCCCCAAAAAATCTGAAATTTATCCAGTAAAAATTTGTACTTGTGAAGCCTTAGTTGTTACTTAGTTCCTTGACTATATAGCTCTTTACAGACCTACATTTTCCTCTTAGGTCTCTCCCCAACCAATAAAGAAAATTATCAGAGAAATGGGGAACTAATGACAAGTATCTGATACTTCAAAAAGAGCTGGTGAAAAAATCCTACCTCATTTCTGGCTTATTGGGCCCTTCTGAATCATTCACTTGTCACAATTACCATGTTTGTTTGTTTGTTTGTTTGTAGATGCAACTTCTGCCTCCTTCAACTTTGCTGGAGGATGTGGGTTATTTTTAAAAATAAAATGGGAACATCTTTAGCTCAACATTTTTAAGTCTTCTTTAAGCCAAGACCTTTTATTGCTGAAATTATGAATGGAAGAGAAATTGATAATAATTGGTCTTGGTTACATTTTTAAAATAATTATCTTGAGATTTTTCTCAGAGATCTTAGAAATGAGTAAGAACCCCAAATATAGATATTCTTAATACCTGAAAGCTGAAAAGAGTTAGAAAAAAAAGTTTGAGTAGATACCATTACAAATGAAATTTATTGTTTTGAAAGTGTCTAAGTTCAATGGACCTCAGAAATACCTAAGAATAAACCCAATTCCCACCAGCTTCTGAGCAAGAAATCCATAATGATATAAGAAGAGTGAAAATGAGAAAAATAAACAGCACCGGGGGATGTGAAATTGTATTCTGAGTCCAGAGAATAATATTTTGGAAAGATATTTTGAATTGAATGTTCAACTCTTTTCATTAGCTGCGTGCATTGGCTTGCTTGGGCCTAACCCAAATGTTCAAGGCCCTGATAGTACCCAAAGAGAGAAGTTGGTGCTTCACAACGAAGAGAGAAGCGATTATTCTGTGCAACAGGTGACCCTGGGGGTGGGACTCTGCCAGTAACTCTCAAGGAGTGGATATGCCTTTTCATGAAAGATTCGCATCTATAGCCTATTTTGGAGAAAGAAATTATATGGAATTACCTCCATTCCTTCACCACAGGAAACCCATTTCTGATGATCTGAAATCTCTCCAGTTTATTACAAAGTGAAGCAGGACTGACCCTAAATGTGGACTTGGAAAATTGATTTTAAAGTAGCATTTCACCTTCCATTATGACTTAGAAACTTCAGGATGTCTCACTCAGAGTAAAATAGATTCAGGGTTGACCTAGATTTTTTTCAACTTTAAATGGACCCATCTCTCTTCTGGGATATGGGAAGGAGGAAAGAACACTTAGTAGAGAGGACAAAAACTCTAGTCCATTTCTCAAAACTAATGACTGTGACATCAAATGTTTCTCAGACTTCAGGGTTTGATTTGAAGGTCTCTCCTCCTCTTCAAAGAATAACCACCATATGGCCTACATTGCAGTCTTTCCATTTACACAACAATTTAATATGCCTGTTCAAGATGAAATACCAGCTCCCGACTGGGAAATTAAAACCAGCATTCAGCGACTCTCACTGAGAAGGCTGCACTTTGATATATTCTATAAACTGGATATGCATTAGCCAAGGGAAAGAGGACTGGCATAGTTAGGAAACACAGTTGGACTTGTTAAAACAAGCATTTCAGTGCACAGATGCTAAGTCTCTTTAGAGCTATGCTGTGGATCACTTTGCACCTACTTAGCTATCAACTAAATATGTATATTTTTTAGTTCCTTTTAGTTTTTATCTTTTCAAAAATGTGTATATATGCAATATTTCACCTCTAAGACATTTCAAAAATGTTTGTTGGGAAACAAAAAGGCTTACTACATGTTAAAATATTCTTCTTTCTTTATGAGTGTCATTTTAATCAGCCCCGTACAATGTCTGGCAAGGCGTGGTGGAACAAAAGTGGTCTCATACAGACTAAGAATCAAATTCTGATTCTTTTACTAGTTATTTGGCCTTAAGTAGGTTAATTGGATTATTTTAGCCTGAGCATACTGTAAAATAGGGATAATAATACATTATAAGAGAGTTGCGAAGAAGAGATGATTAATGATTAACTGTTCTCAAAAAGGTCCAGTTTATACTTGGCTTTTACAACATCCAGAATCTGTATTGAGGTCTCTGTCTCCTATGCACTCTAATATCCTAATAGTCAACTGAGCTATAAAAAACAAACACTCTTCATAATGACTTCAGCTGTCTCTGCTGAGGTTAGCACAATTTGTCCCAGATGGTGGAAAGACACTCTCCATTATTAAAGCTTTGTGTAGGAGAACAAAGGGAGCTGAGAAGACATTGTAGGCCTCAGAGAAAATTACTCAGCAAGAAAGACTTTGCCTATGAGAGTAAGGAAAACAAAGGCAGTCATCTGACCCTAAAGCTGATGTCTAGCCCTGTTTACTATACATATATTAATGTTATGCTAGCCCAGTACCAGAACTCTGAGGCTGAGAAGAAACACGTAAGTCCATAACAAAAATAAGTTATTAATAGTTTAATCATGTCCTCTCTACATATCGTTATAAAAGGCCACTTTTGATAGTTGCATTCCTAAAACCCAGTAGGCCAAGTGGCATAGTGTGTGATGGATTTTCCACTGGTCTGTGATGAAACAAGTAATAAAAGAACAATGTAATGAGTTCTTATCTTCTTAGAGATATCTTATCTTTATTTAACTGTCCTGTCCTTTATTCTGTTTTTTTTTCCTACTTTGAAATTAGTCTTGTTATTTGTGTATTAACATCTTTTTTCTCTTTTATGCACTGATGGTGACGATAGATTATTGGTTGGTTGATTTTTCTTATTATTTTACTCATGTTCCCATCCGGAAAAAAATATGTTGACCTTTGGGTGGTCTGAAGTGAACATTTATCGAAATGTTACTGGCCTATCACATGTAAACATATAACTACTTCATTGAATAAGATACGTTTTCATTAATTCTCCAATAAATATGTACTGAACAACTTCCAAGCATCAGTTACTGTACTAGGTAATAGCAATAGTGTAGTTAAGAAGAGAAAACGTAAACTGCCCCCATGCGGCTTACATTTTATTTGGGACACAAGACAATGAACAAGAGTAAAAGTCAATAAAGAAAATCAATTCAAGGGATTGCAAATGCATTGGAAATAATAAAACAGTTTTTGAATAGGTATTGCTCATGGGCAGGCACAGCACAGCAGTACATCGTTTTAACCGGGCTAGCCTGGATTACCCTCTCATCTACTGCACAGCATTAGTCATTACAATGACAGGAAGCATTAGTCATTATAATGATGTTGCTTATTATATTATAAAATGTCCTATTATGAAGACTCTTGAGAGAAATTTCTTTTTTTATGTGTAGCAAAGAATAAAAATTTCCCAAGAAAGGTTTTTGTTTTAATCTTTGGGCGGCATAAAATTGTTGGCAGAAAATATGTTTTCCTGGTATCTGAGTAAAGACATATTTGTTGCCCATTTCATTTCCCATTTTCCTCTTTAATTACTTTAAAAATGCTTTCTAGCAGTAGGTCCCATTGCTTTGCCACCATTTGCAAGATCAAATCTCACTGTGGTTTGTTCCTTGTTCCTATGCAAGTTGTCACACATAACGTTCTCATGATGTCTCGTAGTCAAGGCAAGTCCACACTATTACCTATGATTTCTGCTTTCTTTCATCTATATTGCACTTTAATATTTAAAATGCAAATATGCAGCTGCACGTGGATATATAATTGCATTATAAATAGTATTATCACTAACAAAATATCCAGAGAGAGTTTTATTAATTCTTGTGAAACTGTGCTGAATTCCTTTTCTTAACATCCATGACCCTCAGTGCTATCAAGCTGTTATGGAAACAGGTAAGTGGATGAATCGATAAATATATGACAATTAGATGGAGATTAATATACAGATGTAGATAGAAAACGTGAAGAATCAGCTTCCATATTTTAAACATTTCTAATCAGGTATTGATAACATAGTATATTTGAAACTATTTATAGAGCATTTTCCCACACAGTGAAAAAACTTTGTTAGAATTAATGGAAGCAAAAATATAGCATTGCCAACTTCTAACCTTGGAAAACATTTTCAATGTATAGTCTTTGTTTTTTTCTCCTGGAAATGTTGCTGCTAACTATGTTCATCCTGGGTATATTTCCTTTTCTGTCAGACTAGTCGTAGGCAGGGAGAGATGTCACATAACCTGTCTACAAATGCAAATACCCATCAGTCACCCAATTCAGTACCTAAAATGTGTGAATTTCTAGCAGATAATCTAATTGTAAGAAATCTGCCATGATAATTGAATTACATTCAAATACTGCAAATACTAACAGTGAGTTTGTTTGTGAAAGATTTTAAAAAACAAAGCCCTAAAACAATAAACAATACTACTAAATAACTTAATGAAAATATTATATTCAATTGGGGCTTCAAAAAATGTTTACTTTCTGCCCTCTTTAGGAGAACTTTTAGTAAATATTTATGACACTTGTGGAGTCTAGGGCATATGGGAAATCTCTGCACCTTATGCTCAATTTTGTTGTTAACCTAAAACACCACTAAAAATTAATTGTGTTAAAACAAAATTCAGGACCTACAAGAGTAAGGCAGTGGTCTATATTTTCTGTCTTAATCTCAACATTATTTTCTTAAATGAACTGCATTTATACTGTAACTGAAATTAATTCAATTTGATTCAGCAAAAAACACAAATTGAAGCCATACTATACGCAAAGCATTGTATGTATTATACTATTCCTTTTAATAATCTTGAGACCTTCTATATTTCCAACTTCATTTGTGGCAATGTTCATCACAAAATCACACCTGTTTGGAAAATGTAGGGGCCTTCCCAGATCCGGTTCAAATATGGAGAGTAGAGTACAAGTTCATGTTTATATTCACATAGCTTAAATTTATTTTTATTCCTGACAGTTTATAAAATGATAGGTTAAGTGAGGTAATTAAAAAATAGACATACTATTATCATGGATATATTTATCTGTCATGATAAATAAATATTTATCAACTTTGCTAATGTTTAACATAAATAAATAAATGCATATTATTTTTGGACCTGAATTTAGAATACATTTTACAACTCTACCACAATAACTTTTTGTTAAGTTTGGTATTTTTAAAAAAGTTTGCTTTTTAAATTGGACTTCAGGAAACTTAAGAGTGGAATATTAATATGCTAGTTATTAACTCATATATGCATTATGATCTGTTTTAAGCTATGGTTGATGCAGATGCTAAAGAGAATACATGAAAAAATATAAAACATGGCCCATACCTTCATGGTAATATACCTATGGATATTAGAAATCATAAATACGGTTTGCATTTTGGGGGGAAGGCTTCATACATGACACAGTTTCACTTAATCTGTATCTTAAAAAAAGGTGATATAAAAATATATGGAAAACCCTATAATTGGGTTTCCTGGAGAGATGAAAAACACAAACACACAGTTCAGAGAATAGTGACCAACAGCTGTACTGGTGCTGGTGTGGTGTTGATTGAAAGAGTGACCAGTGAGGCCTGACCCCTGTGGCATGTTCCTTGTCATCAGTACAGGGCAGAGCACACAACTGGCATGCAGCCCTGTTTGGTCCTGTGAAATAGGGCATTGAGGTTGGAAATAGAGGCAATACTGGTTGGAAACTTGAAATGGGACCTACTTTGCAATGTTTTGAAAGCCATATTAAAGAATTTGAAATTTATTCCATAGGCAGTAACATCCAAATGTGAATTTTCATAAGATACTCATTTAAGTTTTGGGAAGAATTGTTCTTCCTTTGCCTGTAAAAGATTATCTACCATATATAGTCAACTAAAGAAAGAGTACTTATGTGATTTAAACTTTCTTCTAATGCTTGATCCACTCACTAAATGTAACCTGAATTAATGAATTTCCATGTATTTTCAATGGACTTTGTACCATAGTTCTACTTAAAATAACTTTTAAGAGTACTTATAACTTTTAAGACTACTTATGACTACTTGTTTTCTTTTACATCAATATTGGTAAAGTAATTTTAAAGACCATTTATCTATGAACTGCAATTAAAATATCATTTCCAATGTAAATACAAAGCAGCCTGTAATACTTTACTAAGTGTTGCACTGATATTTAATGAATTTCCATTCAATCTATATGTCATTTTATTATGTGAAAAACATACCGCAAATACTTTTTAGTGATACATGACAGTGCTACATGATAGTATTGGGCATATTTCACTCAATGTTCTCTACCAAAAAAACTTTGTGCTTTTATATTAGTGAAAATGAGATGAAATTTCACCACACATCTCAGCATTAATGAGTACATTCCCCTAACCATATGCTATAGCTAACCAAAAAGAAGAGCTTATCTGTATTCTGCTTGTGCATGCCCTCAAATAGTTTTTTGTCTGTAGACAGTAAAAAAAAGATACAACTCAATCAAGCTTTCTCTATCATTAGCAAATTTCACATTGGCTATTACTTGTTAATATTCATATTAATTTATTTTTCTTTCTTTTTCTTTCGTTTTTTTTTTTTTTTTTTTTTTTTTCTCTGTATCTAAATGCCCTGGACTTTTTTTGGCAGAAATCTATTTTTATCCTGCTTAATTAAACTGGTCAGACCAACTGGAGTTACCTAACACTTGAATGGAAAGGAAAAATAGATGGAGGTTTGGAGAAGCATCTCCAATGTGTTTAAATAGCTGTCTCTCAGGAACAAAGTGATTAGCATTTGTTTTACAAAGTTCCAAGAAGATTATCCAAAAAAGATTGCATAATTAAAGCAAATGTCCCAACGAGTTTAATTATAGATGCTTTGATATCTAAAACATAATTTTAAGCTTCTGTTGTAAAGATGATTCCAAAGTTGTACAAAGACACAAAGCCATAGCATGTTTACCACCTTAGATTTAAAAGCCAGGGTGTCTGGAGGTACAAGACCAAAAATACGTTCTCGTCAGCACAGCTGTCAGTCTTTCCATGGGGTCCATTCTGTGTAAGGGGTTTGCTCCTGGCGTCTAGTAGATGGGGGCTATGGAGATGTTTGACAGTATTAATGAATTATTGTTAATTTTGTAGGTATAATAATGATCTTATGCATATTTTGTTATAAAAATATTTGTATTTTATCGTTGCTGCTGAAATTTTATAGTTGAAATTGTGTCTGCAATTTACCTCAAAATAATAAAGAAAAAGGGAAATGTGTGAGATACCAGTGAAGCAAGTCTACCTATGTTGATAATTATTGAAGCTGTGCAATGAATAGATAGGCGTTTATTACACTATTATATTACATCATTCTACTAGTTTATTACACTAGGATGGAAAACTCTTCTACTAGCGTTCAATAGTATATTATTATACTTATTTATCTTTTCATGTATTTTCAATTTCTCCCAATAAAAATTTTAACAAAAAGGAACATTTTGAGCTTTTTAATAATATTTTGTAACTTTTTTTTATCTTTGTAAAACTCTTCCTTGTCCCCATCTTCACTAACATGGAAATAAAAACTAGGTTATTGCGTTTCTAGTAAGCGAGGCTTCTTTTTAACATGGTTTGAAAAAAATATGTAATAAAATCCCAGTTAAGTTTTTGTTTGTTTGGGGGTTTGGGGGGGCTTTTTTTTTCTTTTTGAGACAGTATCTCACTCTATCCCCCAGTCTAGAGTATAGTGGCATCATCATAGTTCACTCACAGCAAACTCCTGTCCTCAAATGATCCTTGGCAGCTGGGACTACAGTCACATGCCACAGCACCCAGCTAATTTTTTTTTTTCTTTTCTATTTTTGGTAGAGACAGGGTACAGGCTAGACTCCAACTCCAGACCTCATGTTCTCTTCGCACTTCTGTTCCCGGAGTGCTAGGATTACAGGTATGGGCCACCACATCCAGTCCCAGTTAAGCTTTGAAGAATGAGCAGGTGCCTTTTGTCCTGGGAAAGGGCGAGACCAGTGCAGATGGTAGAGTTTCTGGTTGTCCTTTAATCAACCCAAACAGTGGGTTAGGCAGGATTTTTTTGAAATACTAAAGATAACAAGTAGTTTAAACTGCTAGAATGTTTGATCCAATTCTTCACTTTGCTTGAAATCACAAGCTAAACATGCTTTGTACATCTTTAGTTCACTGATTTCTATTCTTTCCATATTTTAATTGCCTAAGTTAAGATGCAATAAAGGAAATATATTTGAGAAAAAGATATAATTAAGTAGTAGGCAGATCTTTTCTGTGAAGTCCAGATACTAGATATTTAGGCTTTGTGGACCATATATGATCTCTGTCACATTTTTATTTTTCAGAATTAATTAATTAATTAATTAATTTGTTTTATTGTTGGGAATTCATTGAGGGTACAATAGACCAGGTTACACTGATTGCATTTGTTAGGCAAAGTCCCTCTTGCAATCTTGTCTTGCCCCTAGAAGGTGTGGCACATACCAAGGGCCCACCCCCCTCCCTCCCTCCCTCTGCTCTTCCTTTCCCCACCCCTCCCTCCTTCTTTCTCTCTATGCTCTCCCCTTCCCCCACTCCCATCGTGTTTTTAATTGTCATTAATTGTCCTTATATCAAAATCAAGTACTTAGGGTTCATGCTTCTCCATTCTTGTGATGCTTTACTAAGAATAATGTGTTCCACTTCCATCCAGGTTAATACAAAGGCTGTAAAGTCTCCATCTTTTTTAATGGCTGAAAAGTATTCCATGGTATAATATATCACAGCTTGCTAATCCATTTCTGGGTTGGTGGGCATTTAGGCTGTTTCCGCATTTTGGCAATTGTAAATTGAGCTGTGATAAACAGTCTAGTGCAAGTGTCCTTGTGGTAAAAGGATTTTTTGCCTTCTGGGTAGATGCCCAGTAATGGGATTGCAGGATCCAATGGAAGGTCTAGCTTGAGTTCTTTAAAGGTTCTCCATGCTTTCTTCCAAAAAGGTTGTATTAGCTTGCAGTCCCACTAGCTGTGTAAAAGTGTTCCTTTCTCTCCACATCCACGCCAGCATCTGCAGTTTTGAGATTTTGTGATGTGGGCCATTCTTGCTGGGGTTAGATAATACCTCAGGGTGGTTTTGATTTGCATTTCCCTAATAATTAGGGACGGTGAACATTTTTTCATATGTTTCCTAGCTATTCGTTTGTCTTCTTTAGAGAAGGTTCTATTCATCTCTCTTGTCCATTGATATATGGGATTGTTGGCTTTTTTTCACGTGGATTAATTTGAGTTCTCTATAGATCACAGTTACCAAGCTTTTGTCTGATTCAAAATATACAAATATCCTTTCCCATTGTATAGGTTGTCTATTTGCTTTGGTTGTTGTCTCCTAGCTGTACAGAAGCTTTTCAGTTTCATTAGAGAAATAAATTATTGAATAAAGGCCTTTATAGAACAAAGTGGCATTCAGCCCAGGAGTTCCCCATTCCTACAAAAGTCACTAGGACAATGGAAAACCAAGGGCACTCATGAGAAGAACTAGAGCAAAGTGATACCTCCAGCCCCGGCATGGATTATGCAATTAGCAATGAAGAAGAAACAAGGTTCCTTGGACACAAAATATGTTTGAGAAACGGTGAGTCAGCCAAGTTCAATGAATTTCTTTACTTTAGGACTTCAAGAGAGGGGAGTAGCTTATGGAGCAATTTTAGAAAAGGTGAGTTCAAGCAATACAATACAGTTGATGTCATTTGTAACAACAGCAGAGAAGAAACCGATCATTGTGGACAACTGTTTCAGGTATGATAAATACCTGCATGCTTGCCTTCATTCATCCCTCCTGTCCCTGCGGAAAGCATGTCTGATCACTGCACTCTTTGCCACTGACTACAGGTGTAACCTCATAATCTTTAAAATAACACTTCAAGAAGTCACTACTGGTTAATCATAAATGCATTATCAGCTTTGAAACCAACAAAAAAGGCCAGCATAAACCAGCATGGGATAAAAAAAAATAGATGAGAGTATCCTCAGGGTGCAATAGATAAAGAGGGTCCAGATCAAAAAGAATTGCTGGCTAACTCCCAGAGGAGGAGTTAAGGGCTAGGGACCCCATCTTGTTTATCCCTCTATCCTCAACCCCCAGCACAGAGCCTGACACACAGTAGACTCTGCTCATGTCTAGTAAATTAATGAACTACACCCACATCATGTGGTAGTAATGCTTTTTCATAGTCCATAGCTACTACATATGCATATATAATAGCTCTTGGGAAAACTGTTTATAATTATTCCCTATTATGGATTCAATTTCTTTTTAAGCTATTTTTTCCTACTATCTTTATAAGGACCCTAAAGAACTTTCTCCAGTATTATTTTTAAAAGCACCTGGAACCAGAGAGTGTATACTACCAATGGACGTCATTTTGAATCTTGACTCTACGCTTATTTGCTCTATAGCCTTGAGAAAATTACTTGAACTCTGAACTTCAGGATCTTCCTTTGTAAAAAGAAGCTAATGTTTACCTTGTAAGTTTGTGCTCTGGTCTGAATGTTCATGGCCCCCAAATTTTGTATGTTAAAATGTAGTCCTCAAAGTGGCAGTATTAAGAGGGAGGTCTTTGGGAGGTGATTAGATCATGAAAACAGAGCCCTCATGAATGAATTAGTGCCCTTGAAAAAGAAGCCAGAGAAAGCTTGTTCACCCCTTTCTCCATGTACGGACATGAGAGCAGGTGCTGTCTATGGGGAATGGCCCTGAGCAGACACTGAATCCGCAGGTGCCTAGATCTTAGACTTCTCAGCCTTCAGATCTGTGAGCAATAAATTTACATTGTTTATAAATTACCCAGTCTAAGTAAGATGCTTTGGTATAGCATCTTAGTCCAAACAGACTAAGACAGGTCATTATGAGGATTAAGGATTTATTACCCAAGCATCTATATATTTCCTGGTTCTTTTTCAATTTATGCCTCTTCTTATTTCTAAAAGGATTTAAAGTGCCTTAAAAAGTTATCTACAGGCACAGGGCATGGTGGCTCATGTCTATATTCCTAGCACTTCAGGAGGCCAAAATGGAGCATCGCTCGAAGCCAGGAGTTAGAGACAAGACCAAGCTAGTGAGACTCTATCTCTACAAAAATGGAAAATTTAGCCTTAGGCAGGCATAGTGGCATGTACCTATGGTCTCAGCTATTCAGAAGGTTGAGGCAGGACGCCTGCTTGAGCCCAGGGATTTAAGGTTGCAGTTTGCTGTGATGATGCTACAGCACTCTAAATAAGGCAGCAGAGCAGGCATGACCTTATCTAAAAAAGAAAAAAAGTCACCTACAATGAAGTAGATTAAATTTAAAAAGTAAAAATTTCAAAGTGAAAGGAAAACAAATATATTTAAATATAGAGTAAACAAATAGTAAGTTACTACATCTTTCACATAGTAGCCACACAATAAAATGTTAGCTGATGGTAGTAATAGTTTTTACTAATAACCTTAGTCATCATCTCTGCCTGGGAATTGCATTCATCTTCAATTCCCATCTGGGGAGCAGCACTGTCAGATAGCAAACATACTGTGAAACCTCAAAAATTAAAACAGTGTAGTATAGGTGTGTGTCCAGACAGACCGATAGGACAGAATAGAATGTCCTTAAGAGATTTTAGCATATGATAAAGTTGCACATGTATCCACATAAAGTGTATGATGAAGTTTAGCATATAATAAAGTTGCAAGTTCTTGAAAACCTAAGATACAGACGTATTTAATAGAAATTAAAGCATAAAGAGATTAAGTAACTTGCCAAGTTCACACAGATAGTACTTACAGAACTGGGATTGGAATGTAGGCACTCTGATTCCAGAGTCCATTCTATTAACCACTAAATGATAATAAGTTTTTAAAAGGCAAAGAGAACACCAGTAGGTATAGTATGCTACCCCTGCAGATATTTATGTTTTCTAGCGTATACCTATAGAAATTCCGAAAGGACACATAAGAAACTAATGCCAATAATTACCTTTGGAAAGGCTGGAGATGAGCAAAAGGGCAATGAGGGGCGGGGACACACATTTACGAGGACGCATACCCTGTGTGCGCGTGTATGTTTCATATGCCTGTATTTGAAATAACAAACATATAACCTGATCCACTATTAAAATGCTGTAATTACAAAAACAGAAAGAAAATGCTTGTCCTAGGCAAGCCCTTTCTTACTCCATCAGAGTAAGCTCACCCCTCTCCTGTTTCCTGTATGACCTGTGCATACATTTTTTCTGGCGCTTAGTAGGTTGCAGTGTGTTCTCCTGTGTGTTCTCTCCCCTGCTCACCAGGCCCCCAGCAGTCTGCCTGCTCTTCAAATGCACGGTTCTGCTGCCTTCATCCTTATATCCCTGGCACAAAGTGCTGTCCCTGACATGTGGCAAACATCCAGGACATGGGGAAGCGGAAGTGGGCAAAGAGAAGTGGGACCAACTAGCCAAGCTTTGTGGTATTAGCACTCTGGAAAGGGGAATCGATTGGGACTTCCCTGTAACAACAGGAGTTTGGAGAGGAAGTGCGGAAAATCCAGCAACCCTTGCAGAAAAGGTGTATCCGACCCAACTACGGCAAAGCCTAAAAGGGCTACTGTGAGACAGCGCTACTCAGGGGGAAATGAGGAAGGCAAATACTCAGCTGAAGACATGGGGAGAGCAGAGCCTGACCCTGGAAGGACAAGAAATAGAACATGAAACTAAGACCTCAGAAGGGAGGGCCCCCCTCCCTGCACAGGAGATTCAGCTGAAGACCGCACCCTGATGACTGAAAAGGGGTGGAGGGAATGTGAAAAAGTGGCATTGGAGGAGACTCTGGGGTGGTATATGTCACCCACAAGTAGGCTGTTTCTTTCTGTTCATAAAACTCTTTGCATGCATTCATCTGACAGTTGAAGGGAGATCCACACTGGGTCAGAGATGCATTTTCCCCAGCAGAATAAATCCCAGAGTTAATAAGCAACAGATCTGGCCCACTCAGATCACTCCCACCCCTCACAAAGCTGCATTTCTGGAGGCAACTGTGCATGTCCATACTAGAATTTACAAATATATATATTATATATATATATATATATCATATATATGAATATAAATATATACTTTTTAAAATATTTTTTCAAAATATATATTCAATATATAAATATATATATGTATTTATATACATATATATTATATATATGTATTTATATACATATATATTATATATATGTATTTATATACATATATATTATATATGTATCTATATACATATATTATATATATATATATATATTTTTTTTTTTTTTTTTATATAAACAGAGTCTCACTCTGTTGCCTAGGCTAGAGTGCCATGGCATCAGCCTAGCTCACAGCAACCTCAGACTCCTGGGTCCAAGTGATCCTCCTGCCTCAGCTTCCTGAGTAGCTGGGAGCACAGGCGCCTACCACAACATTTGTCTAACTTTCCGATTTTAGTAGAAATAGGGTCTCACTCTTGCTCAGGCTGGTCTCACACTCCTGAGCTCAGTGATCCTCCGACCTTGGCCTCCCAGCTTTCTAAGATCACGGGCATGAGCCACGTGCCCAGCCTAGGAATGTATTTCACTATCTGATGTGTTAATCATCAAGGATGCACAGATTCCAGAGGCCTTATTTTAAAAATGCACACTAGAATAGGTATAAATGAAGAGAAACAATGTCTGGGATTTGCTTCAAAATAACCTAGACCAGAGGAAACAAAGGTTGACCTATATTAATGAAACAAGATAGGTCATGTATTGACAATTTTTGAAGATGAGTGTCAAAATGTCAAGTTCATTATGAAGTTGTCTCTACTTTATTGTATATGCTTGAATTTTCCATAATAAAATATTAAATAAAAAACAGCAAAGTGCAGACTCATGGCTTCCATTAGCTAAGGATTATATTTTTGTGGGGTTCGTATTTGTTCATGTGTTTTTTTTAGAATTTTGCATTATAAACTTGACAAAATCAATTACTCTGGGACACCATATCCTCCTTTTAACTGGTCTCTCTGAATAGTGGGATTACTGCAGTTTTTTTCCTGCATTTTCACAGTTTTTTAAATGAGTATTTTATTTATAATTAGAAAAAGCAATAAAGCTTTTAATATAAATGTGGACTTGTGGATTTTATGAAATGGATTAACATATAATGAATTATAATAAAATTATTTAATATTTTACAGGTGAGTATTTCTATCCCACAAACATTGACAAAATATGTAAAAATGAAAAGCATGGCTGTTCAAAACACTAGCCATTAGGGAGAGAATGTGCTTCACCTTGAAGATGCTTCCCCCTAAGAGGCAAGCTGAGTGAATGAAAAAGCAAAATCCTGAATAACACAAGAAAGTATTTGCAGAAGAAAATTTTATTTCATCACCTTAGCCCTAAATGGCATTAGCAAATATTGCAAAGTAATAAAGGAGGTCATCAAGAAGGAACTAAAAATGCCTCCCAATGTTATGGAAGAAATTCTGACATCTTAATTATATTCTGCCACCTAGTGACAAAGGAAGATTAACATACTTGCTTAGCCGGGCTCTAACAGCAGGGAGGGCTGCCCTCCACCACCTCAACATCCAAGTCATAGCCTGACCACTCTGGGACAAGCTCGATCCTACAAGGCTGTGGTGAGCAGTGCCTTCTCAGCTTTTGCCCACAACTCCCAAAGACACTGCAACTATGGCGAAAGCCACGGCAGCTGTTCACTCTGTGGCTGACAGACTTCCCATGGAGCCAGAAGGTCTACCCTCTGCCACTCAGCACAGTGCACTGACTCCTTTGCTAACTCTTGCCTGTTGCTAAGGGATTCCAAAAGAAACAGACTGCAAGTCTAAAACAGCATGGCTGAACTTCCCCTGTGAGTAGAAAAGACAGTAAATACAATAAGCCCCTTCCCATTAAATGGTATAACTTTTATTCACAAATCTTTGAGATGACACAAGGTGATGGACACAAAACCTCCTACTGATTCCCCAATATCAATTGAAGGAGAGAGGTGGTCTTCAAAATGCACTGAGGGAAGCCCCACGCCTCCTCCAAGACACTTCCCGCCCAGTGGCCAGAGACCAGCAGTGGCCCACAATGCATTGCGATGAGGCCAGGCAGGTGGGGGAGGATGGGGGGGAGGATGGGGGGGGGGATGGAACTGTGGCCTCTCTGGCTTCCATTGGGTTTAGCTTTTCCTCTGTCCTTCCGTCTTTATTTGTGAAGGAACCTTGGTGTTATGGCACTTGCATTTGGTAAGTAACTCAATCTTGTACAGAAACTCTTCATGAACAAGATTAAAGAATACAAATCTAAGCGACTGGTATCTTTTGGAGGACCTGTTGATATTGGCCTGGAATATGGGCAGGAGCTGAAGAGGAAGCTTTTAAAGCATAAACAGATGGCTTGTGGCATCAGAATAAAGCCTCAGTAAAAGCAGTGTCTGAGATGTGAGTAAACTAATAATCTACGTCAGGGATGGGCGAACTATCAGCCTCCTTTGTAAATAAAGATATATGAAGCACAGCCATGCTCATTTAAGTATTATCTGTGGACGCCTTCCTGCTATAATGGCAGAAATAAGTAGTTGCACCAGAGACCATGTGGTCTTCAAAGACTGAAATATTTACTATCTGGCCCTCTAACAGAAAAAATTTACCAACCCATAGTTTGTATGAATTACTCAGGGGAGGACATGGATTTTGGCCTTCCTAAAATATCAATTGTTCCAGTTGGCTGGAACTGTACAATAATGAAGATGTAAGAATTAACTTTTGGGGTTAGAGGCTGATAAAATGGCACTCAAAAAAAAAAAAAAAAAAAAGGAGGCTGAGCCTCGTGACGCCTGCCCCATAATCCTAGCACTTTGTGAGACTGAGGCAGGAGGATGCTTGAGGTCTGGAATCCAAGCGCAGCCTGAGCAACATAACCAGACCCATTCTCCACAAAAAATAGAAAAATTAGCCAGGCATGGTCACACATACCTACCTATACTCAGGAGAGTGAGGCAGGAGGATCACTTGAGCCTAGGAATTTGAGGTTCCACTGAGCTGGTAAAGCTACTGCCCTCATGCCCTGTTTCAAACAAACAACCAAACAAAACAAAAAGAAAGACAAAACACACTGGGGGGCTCCAAACTTTTAATGTTTGCCAATTTTTATAATGTGAATCAAGGTTCCTTAACATCAGAATTATTGATTTTGGGGGTTGGATAATTCTTAGTTATAGGGAACATTCCCTGTGGTCCCCAACCCCATAGGGACAGGTCTGTGGTACAGAGGCACAGCATCACAGCCTGAGCTCTGCCTCCTGTCCACTCCCTGACCCTCCCCTGCCCCATCCATGGAAAAATTGTCTTCCATGAAACTGGTCCCTGGTACCAAAAAGGTTGGGGACCGCTTCATAGAGTATTGAGCAATATCCCTGGCTTCTACCCACTAGAGGTCAGTAGCAACCCCCCAGTTGCGATAACAAAATATAGCTGTAGAGATTGGCAAATGTCCTCTAGGGGGCAAAATCTCTATCACTGAGAACCACTGGTATAAAGAATTCTACTATAAGCAACCTCAAGCTACCAACTTGACATCAGTGAACATGGATGGGGGAAGAGATGGAAGTGGTAATGTTGTCCTATTTTAAAAATTTAGGTGCCAGGCGGCGCCTGTGGCTCAGTGGGTAGGGCGCTGGCCCCATATATCGAGGGTGGCAGGTTCAAACCCGGCCCCGGCCAAACTGCAACAAAAAAATAGCAGGGCATTCTGGTGGGCACCTGGAGTCTCAGCTACTTGGGAGGCTGAGGCAGAAGAATCACCTGAGCCCAGGGGTTGGAGGTTGCTGTGAGCTGTGTGCCGCCACGGCACTCTACTGAGGGTGATAAAGTGAGACTCTGTCTCTATAAAAAATTAAAAAATAAAAATCGAGGTGCCTAGCCAGGATCTACATAGGCATGAACATACTGGCAAAGTTAATTTTTTCTTTATGAAGTGGTCTGCTTTCCTTCACAAAAATGTTATACACCACAAAGCATGGTTGAGCTGAAGTAGGAAATATCCAAAGCAGTTAAGAACAACCCAATCATTATTAAAAAGTCTTAAAATATGTCAGTGAAGCATATGGCTTTCCAGTAGATTTTACGGGATGAATATGTCCCAAGAAAACTGAATAGCTGTCTTGTTAAATGGATTTGGGTTCTGTTTTATTATGATTATTTGTTTGTTTTTGTATTTATTTAAATCAAATGAATTTGGGGAAATGTCTGCCATTGATCATAACATTGGCTTTGGAATAACATTAAAGGCACATTAAAGTAATGGTTACTCAGAACCAGTTACCAAAGCCATTCTTAGGTGTGACATTAAAACCATATCATCAAGTGCCCATGAAGGACACTTACCCTCCTGTTCCAGAAGGGAAGCCGTCTATTTTATCTATAGTTTCAGTTCATTAAGATATTACTCAGAACTTCTAACAATTCTGAATTCTTGAGGGATATTAAAAGGCAAGTTTTGTAAGAACATCAGTAATCTAGTATTGATACTAAGTTCATGCTACTTAAGAGTCACAGACCAACAGAAGGTCAATAAAGGCTACAGTCATATTAATCTTCCCAGACTTTGCACAAGATCTTTCTGCAGAAAAAGAAAAAGATCTTTCTGATTATTTCCTTTCCCTTTACTAGCTATGGCCTCTCTGGATTCTCTGGTCATTTAAAGAGACCAAAACAATTTGGCTTACAGAATTATAAGGATTTTCTTGACATTGTGATAGACCCTGATATCAAATAATTGACAATGAAACCTCTCAAACACAGCTCTAAATTCAAGATACACACACACACAGAGTCATCCACAAATTTGATCTTCATCTCCAGGCTGGAGCTACTCATATTCCAGGGTCTTATCTGATTATTTAACCTTTTTCTGGTATCTTGGCATTTTGTGACATGTTAACAACTGCTCACAAACTGGGCAAAAGCGCCCAGGTGATCTAGATGCTTCTAAGATCTTGGCATCAAGATATTGCTTAAACATAGAGGACCTCTTCTATACTGAGCAAAAATATGCAAGTACTAAAATCTACCTATCAAATTGGGGAAAATTAAAGAATCTCGGCTTAAATTACTCAGAGAGTACAACTGCTAGAAATAGAGAAATCCTGATTATCATAAGGTGACCTTAGGCAGTGATTTTTAACACACACATACAGGACATAAAAGTTACAAATGCACTGAGGGTTAAGATATGATTGCAAACCTCAGTCTGTTAAACTGAGTGAGTAAAATTTACCCCAAATTCATTGGAAATCTTTGTATAACTTACCTCCAACATACAATGTAGTGAATGTACTTAAAAATTATTTGTTCTACATGTAAAATTCTGGCCTACAAACCCAGATAAGCAATTTCTTAGGAATGAGGCTAGTTGCTACTTGGGAAGTTGAGGCAAGAGAATCGCTTAAGCCCAAGAGTTTCAGGTTGCTGTGAGCTGTGACACCATAGCACTCTATCGAGGGCACCATAATGAGACTCTGTCTCAAAAAAAAAAAAAAATGAGGCTGGCAAAAAGATTGAAGAAAAACACAGGTAATGACCAAAAATTAAAATGGAATTTTGAGAGCTAGAAAATTTCCCTGTATAAAAATCAAGTGGCTTCTGTTTTGAGTGTATTCAAATTAAATTGTACTTGTGAAGTTTGACAAGGATCAGAGATCACCTGATTTGAAAAAAATACAACAAAATAAGATGTTTATACAGGACTTTAAGATGGATTGAGAGAAGTAATTATCAGACCTTACCAAAAATGTAATGTTGGGTCTACAAATCTGAGGTAGTTGGAAGAAGTAATTCCTTTAGGCATTCAGTTGAAATCTTCACTTTTTACCACCCCCACAATTATTTTCGGTATAAATTCTCAAATACAAAGTCAAAGTCTTTAAGAACTTACAATGCAACAGTCAGGATCAGATGGGCTTTATGAAGGTAACGAATAAGCCCCAAATTTCAGTGACTTAACAAACATTTATTTCTCACCAACATGCCCAAAGTGGGCTGGCAGGGCCTGTCTTAATCATCCGGGTGATAGAAGCTTCACCTCAACAAGTGCTTCCACCATCTCCAGAGCAGCAGAAAGGGAATATGTAAAAATCATATGTGACATTCATTCAGAAGTGGCACATGTGGCTTCTACTTGCATTCTGTTTGTTAAGGCAAATACTTCATGTGAAGGAGGAAGATGTCTGGACAATGGAGACCTGGAATAAGGATCAGCAGCCCTAACAGCTAACTCTGTGACAATTAAGACCTACGTTCAGATTTAAATGTGATGACTCCTAGAGTCACTTCCCCCACCTTTCCCCTTAGCTATACAAATATTCTTTGTATGGGCAGAGATAGAGACTTTAGATCCCATAAAACCTCACAGACCTCACCTGTACACAATTCCAGTTTACTGCTAACAGTAAGATTTGAGCCTCAGTTAAATGTCAGGGAACCCTACAAAGAAGAGGAGAGTAATATTCTGGACTCTTTAAGTTCTGAGCGAAAGAAATCCAGCTCAAACTAGCATGGGCCAAAATACTGTAGCCAAATTCAGAAAGAGGTACAGGTGTCAAGGTGAGACTGGATTTAGGTACTAAAATATTTTTAGCCCTCCCCCTCTCTGTTTGTCATCTCTACTGCTCTCTGCTTTGTCTGTATCTCTTTCTCTCTCTCTTTTTTCTTTTTTGCAGTTTTTGGCCAGGGCTGAGCTTGAACCCACCACCTCTGGCATATGGGGCCGGTGCCCTACTCCTTTGAGCTACAGGTGCCGCCCAGCATCTCATTCTCAAGCCAGCTTCTTCCAGCTGATGAATGGAAGGGAAATGTGACCCCAGGAAGCTCTATGCTTACAATCAGAAAGGAACCAAGGGCTCTCCCTCACCAACTCTACACACAATCAGATTTGTGCATTTAAAAGATTACTCTGGCCACTGTTTGGAGATTAGAATGGACAGAGACAAAAATGGAAGCCCTACTTGACCCTGTTGGCTAATTCCATAATGAAATCATCACTCCTTCTCTAACAATGAGACATTACTGGTCTTTGGCAGAGGCTAAGAACCACGGTGCATTTTGGGGGTACCTCGTGAGTTACAAACACTGGGGACAATAATCTGGAATATTAGCATTCTGATCTTGAGGCTGGACCTCCAGTGGACAGATTGCCAAACTGATCCTGGGTATCTCTTTCTTCCATACTTATATCCAAACTACAAAGTTCCAACCTATTTTTCCTCTGAACCTGCTGTTACTACTCAGCTCAAAAACATCCATGAGTCCTCAAGTTTGATGATTCAAGTACGCTTTTCCCATTTTTATTGCCTGAATATGTATGACCACCTTTTCATAGAAGACTGAGATTCAGAAGTACACAGAGAAAAAAGTAGACACTCCCCTTTAAACTTCCCCATCCACTCTCCAGAGGAGGCCAATCTCAACAGTTCAGCAGGAATCTTTCCAATCCTTTTTTACGACATTTACTATACTGTATATATGTATGAAAACACAAAAGTCTCTTTTTATCAATATAAATGAGATAACATAGAATGTATTGTTTGGTCAGCTGCCAAATACTATAACATATATGGCATTATTGCTGAGCAATATATCTTCACTTTCCATTTCAGTAGGTAGAAACTTACCTCATTCTTTTTAAGGACAAACTAGTATCATTAGATAGATACATTATAGTACAAGTTTGTAGTCCTTTATATGCAATGTCAGATCCTAAAACATTCTGAAAATTGAAAGTTTTTAGTAAATGGGAGCAAATTCATTTGGTGGTAAACCTAACATGATGGTGGTGCCCGTAGCTCAGTGGGTAGGGCTACACCAAGGCTGGCGGGTTCGAACCTGTCCTGGGCCAGCTAAAACAACAATCACAACTGCAGCAACAACAACAACAAATAGCTGGGCATTGTGGTGGGCGCCTGTAGTCCCAGCTACTTGAGGGCTGAGGCAAGAGAATCGCCTGAGCCCAAGAGTTTGAGTTTGCTGTGAGCTGTGATGCCACAGCACTCTACCCAGGGCGACAG
>CAUYPK010018267.1:0-26736 GCA_963574355.1 Loris lydekkerianus
AATCTCCGACTATTATGGAGCTGGAGAAAATCAAGTTGCTCATGTCTGTTAGAGTTTCTCTTATTAATTTAGGCACATTCTGGTTGGGTACATAGATATTAATAATTGAAATCTCATCATATTGTGTATTACCCTTAACAAATATGAACTGACCATTCTTATCCTTCCTTACTTTTGCTGGTTTAAAGCCTATTGTGTCTACAAATAGAATTGCAACACCTGCTTTTTCTGATTACCATTTGCCTGAAATATGGACAACCATCCTTTCACCCTGAGTCTATATTTATCTTTTAAGGTAAGATATGACTCTTGTATGCAGCAAATATCTGGCCTGTGTTTTTGTATCCAGTCAGCTAACCTGTGCCTCTTTAGGGACAGTTTAAGCCATTCACATTAATAGAGAATATTGATAAGTCTGGTAAAATTTGGGGTATCAAGTTTTTCATAAGTACAGTGGACCTTTTTAATCCTTTCACCACTGTGGAAGTTGGAGTTTGATCAAAAGTTTCTGAGTGAGTTTACTTTTGTGGTAGAGGATTGGGCTGGTCATTATGGAGGACAGGTCTGAGAATATCCTGAAGAGCTGGTTTGGTTGTGGCACTTTTCTTCAACATATGAATGTCATTAAAGTATTTAATTTCTCCATCAGAAATGAAACTCAGTTTAGCTGGATACAGGATCTGGGGTTGAAAGTTATTTTGCTTTGGGAGATGAAAAGTCGATGACCACCCTCTTCTTGCTTAAAAAATTTCAGCAGAGAAATCTGCAGTCATTCTAATATTCTTCCTTTTGTAGATAATGGATTTCTTACGTCTGGCTGCTTTCAGAATTTTCTCCTTCATATTAACTTTAGTGAAGTTAATTATGATATGCCTGGGGGATTTCTTATTCAAATTGAGTCATGCTGGGGTTCTGAAACTGTCTGCTATCTGAATTTCAGAATCTTTTGGCATGTCTGGAAAATTCTCTTTCATATTTTCTTGGAGAAGCACCTCTGTGCCTTGCGAGCCCATTTCATCACTTTCAGGGATTCCAATGAGGCGGATATTAGCCCTCTTTGAATAATCCCAGAGCTCTCTGAGAGAATGATTCATTTTTACTCTCCATTTCTCTTCCTCTTTGAGAGTTTGGGAACGTTCAAAAGCTTTGTCTTCAATGTCAGAAATCCTTTCTTCTGCTTGCTCCACTCTGTTTCTGAGGGCTTCTACTATATCTTTCAGATCTTTGAGGGCTGCAAATTTTTGCTTCAGGGTGTCAAAATCTTTGGTGGTTTGTCTTTAAATTCATTGAATTCTTGAGACAACTTTTGAATTTCTCCTCGAATTTCTAATTTCGACTTTTGAAGTGCCCCTGGAATTTTTAATTCCAAATTTTCCTCTATTCTAGTAATCTTATTTGCAATCCAAATTCTGAATTTGATTCCTGACATCTCGGCCAGCTGTTTATGAATTGGATCTTCAGTTACATCTGCCATATCTTTCCTTGGGGAGGGGGGGGGAGTTAATCTACTCTGGTTATTTATGTTACCAGAGTTTTTCCACTGATTCCACCACATGATTGTTTTACACCATTTGATTTTTCCCCTGGAGCTTGGTTGAGGACCCATAAAGTGCTATGTCCTGAAAAACTGGGGACCCGTTTGGTGTAGTGGGGCTAAGTGGTTCTTTAAGCTGGTCTCTGTTCGACCCTAGTGAAACACTTGCTCTGGGTTGAAGTCTCAGCTGTGGAGAAATACCAGCAATTAAGTCACCCTGCCCCCCACAGGCAACAATTGCAAAAGGAAAATCAAACCTTCCTGCAAACACACACCCAGGGCACCACCTGAATAGTCCTCGGGCGATTGGCTTAGTTCAAAAGGTCCAAATCAATTGTCTCAGTCAGCACCTGTCTCAGCTGGGAGAGTTTAAAAGGTCTTTGGCAACTGGATCGCAGGGTTCTGTTGACTACTCAGATATGACTTTCCGTGGTGCTCAGTGAAGTCAGGAGGACCCACCCAGCAAATAGATCCGTCTGAGAAGGTTGATGCCTCCTTCCCCACCTTGCACCTCTGTCACACCCAGTCACTGATAGCCCAGCAGGGCTGTGACCCAGTTGCCTGTAGTGAACAGATACTCCAGGGGTTTGCACCTGCCTGAATCACAAGGAAATCTATTTCTGCTCAGCCAGACTGCTGCCCTCTGCCTCTATCTAGCAGGGGGAGGTGAGGCCTGATAACTTCAGGTGCTTGATGGAGGCTGGGGGGTGTTCACTCAGTTCCAGAACCGCCCCTGATTGATGTTACTGACAGAACAGAACAGAACAGAACAGAACAGAACAACTTTGCGGGAATTTGTTTCTGTCCTGCTAATTTCCCCTGCAGAAGCGAAGCTATTTTGAGGTCCCAGAGCCTGCGCTTCAGGCCTTGTCTTTGCTTCTACAGGTTTGTATTTGGTTACTGGTCAGTTCTAGCCTCCTATCTTCCTTTGTCTATATGTTGACGATCCCCTGAGGGTCGGGTGCATCTTCAGCTCAGTAAAGCAGTCCTCTGGGTCAGCCCTACCCTGGGAACTTCCAGCTCTGGGCATGCGTTTCTAGTCCCCATGCTCCACCCAGGCTGGTACCGCCTCAGGTAAACCCTTTACTCACTGGGCCTGCGTTTCTGTCCCAGATCTGTTCCATGGTGGTTGCCACCTGAGTAGATGCCTGGCCTCCTCTGGTTGCCCAGGGAGACAGGGGGTATGGCTTCAGAATATCCGGAGTGAACGCTATTGTTGCCAAAAGACAGCTGCTGCTCTGCGCCTTGGAGCACCGCCACTCCAGTGTGGTTCTCTCTCAACCAACCGTCCTCTCCTCACTCCTAGTGTGCCGTAGAGTTAGCACTGACCAGCTGCAGTTTAGGCCCTGTTCACACCCCCTGAGAAATCACCCAAGAATCTGGACTCCTGGGAGACAGGCCTCAAGACCTCAGAGTGAGAGTGGAGGGGAGTGCTAGGAGCTCAGAGTTGCAGGCAGGGAATATATACAGTTTTACACAGTTTTATGCCTGACAGGAGAATGCTGTGGCACCTGAGTAGGGGAGGTAGGTCCAGTTTTTAGAGGGTCTCTCCTGTGGAGTGTAGTGGGAGGAACTTTGAACTTTGCTCGTTTGTTTGTGGGGCACTCTGAGCCGTTCTCATGGGGGAGGGAACTCCTGTCTACTTGGTGATGGATTTTGTACCTTTTGTTTGTATCCTTGGGGTCACAGCTCGCCTCAGCAGGGTTGATGTGCGTTCTTCAACTTTCTCTCTTGGTGTGGCTCTAATCCACCAGGTTATTTGCTAAATTTCTTTCCTTTAATTCTCCTTCTGGACGGGAGCCTCTGGGAAAAGCTGGCTTCAGTCAGCCATCTTATCTCCGCCCCATGATTAGTTTTTGATTAATCCTACTAGATAGATACTTCATTTTCAGCCTATACATTTGTTCTTAAGGGTTTAATTGATTGTGCAATTTATAAGCATTAGAATTGCTGTTATGTAAATGAATTTCTAGCATCCAATTCACCTTTAATGTAATTAAATTAACTGTGGTTAGTTAAGAACATTAGGCATTTACAAAAAGCCTCTGAGAAACATTTGGTTTGCTTGGAAGAGAAGACCTTCCGTGTTTTTCTTTCCTGGCTTTGTATTTCTCCTTGAACCTGGATTCTTTGCCCCCTTCCTCACTGTCTGCTTTCCTTTCCCCTCCTGCTGGCACTAGCTAATTTGTTGGTTAAAAAAGGATACATGTTGAGTTAAAGTAACAACCTATTTCATAAACAAGCTCAGCTGCTTCCAAGCAAAACCAAAGAGACTTGTGTTCCTTGCTGAGATGCTCCTCTGCTCAATTTGCTGAATTGTTTTCCAGTTGTGAAGGAGTAACGTTGCTCATGATATCTGTATTCAGCATTACTTTTAGATCAAAATGAAGTTGTCAGGTCTAGCAGATCGGAGACATGAACATACCTTCTCCTGCCTGCTTAAAGAAGGAGAAATGTCTGCTTTTAATGGAGTACATGGAAGTGGGAAGAGCACTGACCTGGCTTTCATTCAATTCAGCTCACCCATTCATTCAGTCAGCAAATAGTCCCTGAGCACATAGTATGGATCCAGTCCTGTTTCAGGCACTGGAGAAAACCTAATTCTACAGGGACATCAAACCTGAACTCATGTTTCTAGCTACATAAGACATTGGCTCTGTTTCTTCAGTTCTCTGAGCCTCAATCTCCCCATTCACAAAATGCACATAGTAAGAATGATATTGTTAAAAAATAAAATAATTGTTTATTAAGTACTTATAGCAAAGTTTTTAATTTGGAGGCCATGGATCCTTAGACTACCCCAGATAGGTGTGGGGGTCTATGAACTTAGATGAGAGAACAACTGGCCTAATTATTAATATAACTATATTAATATACTATATTAATAATAAGTATTTAAATATTTTTCTCCCCCACATTGCCATGGTCTAAAGACACTTCTGGATTGTTGCAATAATACTAAATGGTCCAGAGTTACATATCGACACATCATCTGACTACTCCTGGGACAGGTTGAGCATTAGCCCATCCTCTGCCCAGGACCAAAGTCGTGTGACTCTGCTGCTTACAGACTCAGCTCCTTCTCCAACTTTAGCTCCAATTTTGACTGGACAGGGGCATTTTAAGGAGCACCAAGTGTTCTGGGATTTGGCATCAAGCCATACTTGCTCCCTGGCCAGCGCTGACCCTGTCTCCAGGGATGAAACAGGCTGCTTCTTTATTCCATAGTGCACCAAGACAAATGCCCTGGTCCCTATAAGACAAGAGCCTGCCCCCATGCTCAGGATTTGGAGTCCTAGCCAGGTGTGGTGCAACATCCATGTCCCTGCTCCCTAAAGAGCTCCCACCTTCATGAATTTATGAGCATTGCCTGTTGTTGGCTTTCTTGTTTACACGGCTCTCTCTTCTGTAGAGCCTCTTTCCCTTAAGAACAGCTCTCTGTTACAGCCATGGCCTACAGACACCAGATTCTGGGCTATTGCTGGGCTCTGTACCTGAGAAAGCTCCCAGCCCAGAACCAGCTTCTGAGACCCAAGTTCCAGCTGGTCTCATCCTGGTGTTGACCACTCGGATCTACTCTATTGTGCCCCAGATGACACGGTTGTCACGCTTTGTTATGGGTGGCAGTAGGAAGCATCAGATCAATATAATATATTTGGAAAAGCTTATACTTGAACAATATTGAGCTCGATTAATCAATTATTGAGCACTGATTAATTGATACTCATCATGCCAAGCCTAGGGAATAGAAAGTCAAAAAACTAAGATACAGACCTTATTTTAAGAAATGCACAAGCCCACGGGAGACATAAACATATAAATAAATAATCACAGTCTCTTTTCATCTCTTTTGCATATTCATTTGCATAGTTCTGCTCTAGTTAATTGTTCATCACTAATTCTACTTTAAGTGGAGTATTTTAAAACCCTGACAATGATGAGTTTTGGGTTCTCCATTGGTAGAATTTTCTTTTTTCTTACATCCTGTGGTCCTGTTCACTGCCCCAGTGATTGGTGGTGCTGAGTTGGCTAATGAAGTGATAACTCTCTCCTTTGCTCCATGAAACCAAAGTAACAAGCTTAGACAAAGACAACAGCCTTCCCAGCTGGAGGAACACCAGGCTGTGATCAAAAGCGCTTACTTTCTGCTAAGCCCCACTTTCAATCCTCTCATCTCCCTTAGAACATACACTGTGGTATGGAGTTCCACTGGGATAGAACGATCTGAAGGTCTCTCCATAGATCATCATTGCTAAATGAGAAATAGAGATCAGGAGTCAATTATAAGGGAAAAGGACACTAGACGTCTTCCCCCACCCCCCATTCTTTGCTTTTTCAACCAACCTCAGTGAAATTTATGAAATATAACTCTGAAAGCTACCTGGATTCTTCCCAATAGTATCTAGCCTAAGCCAGCTCTACAGCTCCAGTGCTGTCAGCCATGCCAGAGGAATTGCTTGGCACACCCTGCCCCAGTGCCGTTCTGCTCCAGTGCTATTGTGATTAATTAGACGTTTAGGAGAGCTGGTGAGTCATCCGTGTTTGAGTCTCAGTTTGGGGGTTAGGGAGTGACCCCAGCATTCTGCTGAGTACAACAGTGTGATGAAAACTACTTATGTAACAAGAAGTAAGCACCTGGTAGAGCATGATGACAGAGTTCAAAGGAGTAAATAACGGGAACTTGTCAGTTGCCTGAAAAAGAGCCTGCAAAACTAGAAGAAGGCAAATAATTTATTAATTTATGTAGGCATATATAAATAGCTCCTGCTTTATGCAGAGATGTGTTCTGAGGTTACCTAGAACTACATGTGAGGTGATCCTTGCTGCTATGGAATCATAGGGCAGATAGAAGGGGGAGAGGTCTTTGCGTGTGTGTGTGTGTGTGTGTGTGTGTGTGTGTGTACCCACATGTGCATGCACATGTGCATGTGTGTATAACTATATGGAAAAGTCCAACATATAAATAATACCAACCCAATAAAAGGAGCTAATTAGAGAAGACCAAAATAATTCCAATGAGACAGGGCCCTTGTGCCTTTGAACATGAACTGAGTTCCAAGACCAAGTGCAGGACAGCATGCAACCTTCAGGGAGGGGAGCTACACAGGCCATGAGTTCTGGGTCTGGCCCCATCTATGAACCTGGTTCTGTTTCAGTATAATGAAAATTAGTTCAGTAAATGGGCAGAAAAGTGAATGAAATAGTGTTTCTCACCTAGTAAGGTGATTTCTATGTAGCCAGTGTTAAATAAATGTCTCCTTCCCATCATTTAAAAATTGAGGGAGGTAGGGCAAGATGCCTGCCAACACCCTACTTTTTTCAGATTAGAAAATGGAGCCGCAAAGCCACTGAATTGCCCAAGGTCCCAGAGTGGTTAAACTACAAAGATGGGATTTCCAACCTTGAATCTAGCATTCTTTACTCTATACCAGCTTGAATATCACTTCACACTTTCATGGATTAACCAACTCAAGAGAGCCCTTTCTTCTTTCAACCCTAATCGGGTGCCATCACCTTTCCACAAAGTCCAAGCTGGGACTTGGAAAAACAGCCCCACCTCTGTGTCCAATGCAGACCTCATCCCATCATCTGCAGGGCCATAGACAGCTGTCTGGGGTGTGGAAGGGAGAACTTACACACCTCTCCCCCTGCCCACACTCACTTGCTGCCCCATGTGCAGCCCAGACCTGGTCAGAAGCATCCACTCAAGCTTCCCTGCATCGTAACTTGTTTATTTCAGGCCCTTTCAGACTATGATGCCAAACTGGCAATTCTTAGAAATCCAATTCTGTCTACTTTTTTGATGACTCTAAAGTTCAGAAAGTTAGAGTATTGCTTTTAAATTAATTCTACCTTCCGGAAGCTCCAAACGCATAGTCCTGCTTACTAGAGGAAACTGCTCTCTGCAACTCTCTTTTTTGGAAAATAGATGCCGACCAGTCAGTTGGCGTTGCTTCTGTCATTGTTATTCCTTTAGGGCTCCATTTTAGAAAAACTTACATTTTTGAAGTTGTTGTCATTTCATTCCATAGGCAGTTGACTTAAGCTTTGTTTGTATTTTCATTAAATGAAAAATAAATTAAACTCATTATTGTATTAGACGGGCATTGATTGTACCCACTTTGATTTTAATTAAATGCTACTATTCATTATTTCTTCCTCTGTAGTGCTTTTAATTTTCTTTGGTATATAATTTGGGATAACAACAATATCAGTAAATTATTTCTCATAAATAATATTCAAAGAGAAAGACAAACAAAACACACTGTGGAAAGCCATTTGAAGGTATTTGCCTATTGTCTTTAATTTACTGGTAGGATATTCATCAGTGAATATTTTTCTGGGTTGCTTCTTTGTTCCAGAATAGGGACATGTTCATATCTCTCTTAAGCAGCTCCAACTTTTGCAGTTAATAGCTGACTTCAAGACATCATTGATCTTAAAAATGTGCTGACTTTATGTGCAACAATAAAGTTATGGTCCAGGGGGTAGATGTTTGAATTTAAGTCTAAGAACATTGTCAGAAAGGTTCACAAAAATGCCCAGAGAAGCTTATTTCTTTTTCTTCGTAACACTTATGAAACACTCGTTTCATAAGTCTCCTGGGTCCTAGAAATGCATAAAACGATAGAGAATCACAGTTGCTGTCCTTCTGGTACTTGTATTTTAAAGAGTAAGAGATAATATAGTATATACTGACCCTTATCCCCCAAAGAATACAAGGTTCTCCTTTACTAACCTGATGACTATGCCTGAGCTGGCTTTCTTTTTCTTTTCATTTCTTTTTTATTTTCTTTTCTTTTCTTCTCTTTTCTTTTCTTTTCTTCTTTCTTTTCTTTTCATCGTATATACTGACCCTTATCCCCCAAAGAACACAAGGTTCTCCTTTATTAACCTGGTGACTATGCCTGAGCTGGCTTTCTTTTTCTTTTCTTTTCTTTTCTTTTCTTTTCTTTTCTTTTCTTTTCTTTTCTTTTCTTTTCTTCTCTTCTCTTCTCTTCTCTTCCCTTCCCTTCCCTTCCCTTCCCTTCCCTTCCCTTCCCTTCTCTCTCTTTTTTTTCTTTCTTTCTTTCTTTTTCTTTTTTTTTTCAAAATTAAGCTCTTCACTACCACATCCTCCCCAGCTTTAATAACCATAGTCAGAAAGGGAAACCCTGACTCTAGGAGACTGAGTTCAGGAGTTCAAGGACAGCCTGAGCAAGAGAGAGACTCAGGTTTCCACTGAAAATAAAAAAAATAGCCAGGCATTGTGGTGGGTACCTGTAGTCCCAGCTACTTGGAAGGCTGAAGCAGGAGAATCCCTTGAGCCAAGAGTTTGAGGTTGCTGTGAGCTGTAACGGCACAGCACTCAATGCAGGGTGATAGAGTGATTTTTTAGAGAGAGAGAGGGAATCCCTGAACAATTAAGTCTATCTACCTGAAAATTACTCACATCACACCCTAGTGCAATGCAAGTAGGAGGAGCATTAGGCAGAGTGACTCTTGATCATGACCAAGGAAGTTATTGAGAATAGAGGCATGAAAAAACTAGATAGGTGCTTTAATTACACAGGAAACAACTGCCATCTAACCAAAATGTGTCATCATGGGAAAAAATTTTGAATGAAATGGACCATCTATACTATCACTAATTGGAGAAAAGGAATAAAATTCGATTTAATTTTATAGGATGACCATGGAAGCAAAAGCCGGGTAAAAAAGCACATCATTAATATCATTGATAGCATGAATAGAGACCATCCAACATTATAATTATCTTTATTTTCATAGACTTAGTGAAGGGAAAAGAGTGGCTTGCTTTTGTGACTGATGTCTTACTTTCTCCACGCCATTATCATTTTTCTACATGAGACTGGGAGTGCTTAGTCAAAGCCCTAGTCGGCGGGTCATCTCGGGGACTGAGTTATTTCAGGGAAGTCAGAAGATGAACCAGATGAAGACGGCAGAAATACTGAAGCTGCTCCAGAGTTTTTTAAGGAAAGTTGAGAAATTAAGAGGAGGCACCGGGACCAAGCACTGAGTCTGACAGACAGTTTGGGATTATTAAAACAGGACTATGAATTGAAACAAAACAAAAAACGTAGGACAAAAATAGCAAAAGCAACAAACCCAAAGCAATTTTTTCCATGCTGGTCATTATGTTAAATATGTACCCACATTAGCTTATGTTAATCTTCTCCTTTTTTTTTTTTTTTTTTGAGACAGAGTCGCAATACATTGTCCTTAGTAGAGCGCTGTGAAGTCACAGCTCACAGCAATCTCAAACTCTTAGGTTTAAGCCATTCTTTTGCCTCAGCTTCCCAAGTAATGGGGACAACAGGTGGCCACCACAATGCTGGGTTATTTTGTGGTTGCAGTTGTCATTGTTGTTTAGCAGGCTGGGGCTGGGCTCGAATCCGCCACCTTTGATGTATGCGGCTGGCACCCTACTCACTGAGCTATGGTGCCAAGCCAAGCATATGTTAATCTTCTAAGGAAATTTATGACAAATATGCATGTAAGGGTTGGCCTGCTCTCCATTCTGTCAATCCAGGACATTCTGAGTAATCTCGTGAATACTACTTAGGTGACCAGGATTTGTCTTATAGTGAACAAGTGTATTGAAATTAAGGATGTTTGGTTTAAAGACATAGGATTAGAGACCATAAAAATCAAGTTGTTAATAAATGGGGTACCCCAAAAGCCAAAAACGTAATTTTTCCCAGTTGTATGACAAACTGGTGTTATTGAGGACATGTCATTCCCTGTATCTAGGCCTGAGTTTCCATATGTTTATCAAACTAGGATTGAATCTGTGTTTTGGGATAGTTTATGATTGTGTCATGGGCACTTCTAAATCTCTCAGGCCTAGTTCTTAGATTATCAAAGCTAACGTATCACAAGTGTTCCAGGAGATTTGGGTTTGGGTCATAATATGTATAAACATTTATTAAATTCTATACGTATACAGGGTGGCCATAAAGTCCATGTGCAATCTGAAATGGCACACTATTTTAAACTGCACACGAACTTTATGGTCAACTTGTATATTGCATTGTTTTTTATTTAATTTAATTAATTTATTTATTTGCATTGTTTTTAAAACTTTAATCTTTTACACAAAACTATGACTTCAGTTTTTTATTTCAAAATATTACAGAGGTACCATTGTTTTTGTTACATGGATACCTTTTATAATGCTTAAGTCAGGGCTTTAGTGTGACTATCACCTGAATAGTGTTCATTGTATCCAGTAAACAGGTTTTTATCCTCCCCGCTTTTTACCCTCCTCACTTCTTAATTTCCAATGACCTTTCTACCTCTTTGTGCCTGTGTGTGCTTATTGATTAGTTCCCAATTATTAGAATGTACATGAGTTTTATAATTATCTTCATATTATAGGGGAGGGAACCAAACATTTAAGGTTGAGTGAATTTCTCACTGTTAAATTTCCACTAGTTTTAAAGTCTAGGATTCAAATCTTGATGTTTCAGTTCAAAAGTTGGTGCTCTTAATATTCTTCTCTGCCTCTTTTATCACTCTAACACATCTCTCTCTCTGCAGGTAGTTATCCATTCTAACAAAGTCTAAAAACACAGGTCATGGGGTCAAGTGAAATCTATATTTTCTTGGAAAAATCCTTTCTAAAACATTTTTGAGGACCAGCTCTAAGAAGTAATTTGAATTCCATTTGTGTATTTGAATCAGCTTAGACCATATGCCAAAGGTATTAAGACAGTGATCCTCTTCCTAGAATTTTCTTCAGTATCAAAATGTTTAATTGTAATTCTATTCTTCTGAATAAAGATGCAAAAGTCCTCAACACAAAACTAGAGAATTGAACTCAGCCATGTATAAGGACTATTCCTGGTATTTCTGTTAAATATTATGTTAGAGATTCTAGCTAGGGCAGTTAGGCAAGTGGAATAAAAGGTATCCAGATTGAAAGCAGTTAGTAAAGTTATCTGAATTGTCAGGGGACATAATCTTGTATATATAAAAACCTAAGTAATTTACTAAAGCAGCTAGTAGAACCAATAAATGAGTTCAGTAAGGTTGCAGGATACAAGACAAATATGCAAAGATCAATTACATTTAATACATTAACAAAGACCAAATAAAAAAATGAAATTAAGAAAAACCTATTCCATTTAAATAGTGTCAAAAACAAAATACTTGGAAATAATATTAACAAAAGAATTATAAGAAATTATTAAAAGAAATAAAAGAACACCTAAAGACATGGAAAGACACCCCATATTCATGGATCAAAAGACTTAGTATTATTAAGAAGGCACTATTCCCCAAATTGTTCTACAGGTTCAATTCAATCCTTATCAAAATCCCAGATGACTTTTTATAAGAATTGGCAAGATAATCCTAAAATTATGATAGAAATTCAAGAAACACTGAATAGTCAAAGCAATCTTGAAAAAAAAAAAAAAACCCAAAGTTCTAGTACTCACATTTTCTGTTTTCAAAATTAATCACAAGCTATAGTAATGGAGGTAGTGTAGCACTAGCATAAGAGCAGAGAATTGAGAGTCAAAATATACCCACACATCTACAGTCAACTGATGTTCAACAAATGGTGCCAAGACAATGTAATGGGAAAAGAACATTCTTTTTCTTTCTTTCTCTCTTTTTTTTTTTTTTAAATCAGCATTACAGGCTTGAAGAACAGAACAGAACATTGTTTTTAACAAATGATGCAGGGACAATTTTTGCAATTCCTATATGCAAAATAATGTGTTTGAGACTATACACCACATGACACACAAAAATTATCTCAGAATGGATCAAACACCTAAGTTTAGTATCTAAAACTAAAAAATCCTCAGGAAAAAAAAAATTGGCTTAAATCTCTGTGACTCTGGAGTAGGCAATGGTTTCTTAGACATGAGCAAGAGCACAACAACAAAAGAATAACATGGAATTATTAAAATTAAATCTCTCTGCCTCAAAAGACATCATTAATAAAGGAAAAAGTTCATACAATGGATAAAATGGTTTGTTTCAAGTAATATGCAGTGGAACCTTGCAAATTGACTATCTAATGGACTATACCTGACTGGTCAACTACTGGAGGTAGTCAAATAAGGAACAGGCCTTGGGACATGTGTGGCATGCCCAGTCTCTGAAAATTAGGTCAACTTAAGGAGGTGGTCAATGGAGGGAGGTGGTCAGCTATGGAGGTTGTACTGTATTTCAAAAGGGATTTGGATCTAGAATACATGAAGAGCAATTATAATTTAATAATCAAAAGATAAATAACCTAATTAAAGTATGAGAAAATAATTAGAATAAACATTTCTCTAAAGAATATATCCAAGTGGTCAACATGTGCATAAAAATATGCTCAACATAATTAGCCATGAGGGGAATACCAATTCAAACTACAATGAGATGACACTTTACACACACTATAATAGTAATAATCAAAAAGAGAGATGAAAGCAAATATTGATGAGAATCTGGAGAACTTGGAACCCTTATACATTGCTGAAGGAATGTAAAACAAAGAAGCTTTCCTGCAAAACATCCCAGGAGTTTCTCAAGTGGTTCATCATAGAGTTACCATATGACCAAGAATGCTTACTCTTAAGAAATATACTCTAGATAAATGAAAGTTCATATCTACACAAAAATGTGGGCAAAAATGTTCATAGCAGTGTTACTCATAGTAGCCAACAAGAGGAAAGAACTCCAGTATCTCTTGTTGACGAATAAATCAATAAAATTTATTATTTTATAATTTATTATTTGGAATACTATTCAGTAATAAAAAGAAATGATAATACTAATATATGCTGCAAAATGGGAAAGCCATAAAAATATTATGCTAAGAAAATAAGCCAATCACAAAGGACCATATATTTTATAATTCCATTTCTGTGAAATATCTAGAATAGACAAGTGTATAAAGATAGAAAGTAGACTAAGGGTTGACTAGGATTTCTGTAGGATAGTTCTTTTTTATATTGAGCAGAAATCTCCCAATAAATTGAAATTTTAGTGCTTCTATTTTTATACTTTAAGGCCAATAGATTGGTCATATTTCTGCTTTTTCATTACTACCAAGTTTGATTTGCAAGTTTATGTCATGCCCAGAAGCAAAGAGGACAGATGCTATAAGTAAAAATTTGATCTAGATAGACTTTCTTTAGAACCTTGGGCAAATTACTTAACCTCTGTGGGTTGTACTTTTTCGTCTGCTGCAAAACTGACAAGAATAAAACCTAACTTTCAGAATTCTTAATGAAATTTGTTGGACATGTTTTTCCTTTACGTTTCTAGCAGAAGGTGAGTGTTGTAAAACATTAGCTCCCGTCTCTTCTCCGTTACCTGCATCTACTTTTTCCGGTCAACTTTTCAGCTATTCTAATGATCTGTAACAGAAAGTGATTTTAAGGAAGATGTGTAAATTATACTTTACCTGTAAGCATACATCCAAATAGGAAGTAAACAGAAGAGATTTCTCTGAACTCACCGAGCTACAGGAAGCCTGTTTTGTAGGGAATTCAAAAGATTGTCTGCCACACAGGCTAAGCATGTATTCTTCTTACCTCTAGCCATGCATTGGAAATTCTTATTTTGCAAGCAACTGATAGATACAACTTGCTCCTTTGGCTCAGAAACAGAGATTACTTCTCTCAATTCCTTTCAACCCTGCTGACAGCTTGCATTTTGAATTCATATAGTTAAAATTTTTGCCTCCCTGGTGGTTCTTGCATTTATTCTTTTAGAGGCAAAAATTTATTCTAGAAATAAAATTGCACTCAGGGCTTTAGCTACAGAATTCAGAACATTCAAGAAAGATAGTATAAAATTGCGGGGGAAATAGAAAGAAACTAACTTTTTCAAGCACATGCAGTGAATATGACCTTTGTGTTCAGTAATTTTCTCACAAAAATCCTAAGCGTTTGCTATTGTTATCTGGATGTTACATGTGGAAAAGTGTAACATCTGCTCAGAAAAACGAAGAGACTTGCCAAATGCCTGATAAACTGTGCCATTCTACCTCCAAAGTGTCTGCCTCTATTGGCTGCAACAGCAGACTTGGGTAGCAGTTGTCCCGGTTTATGTAACAATTAGGGTTGGACCCAGCAAAACGGAATCTGATTGCTGTGATTTGATTGCTTTTACAGAAAAGAAAAAATAAAATAAATGAATGAGCACTTGGTTACTCAGAAAATCTAAGTTCTTATCCTGGCTAGGCCGTTAAATGACTGTGGTATCCTGGGCAAGTCACTACCTTTGTAAGTTAATATTAATAATTATATGGATATTATTTATTATATGCAATTTTAAATGAATTGCTTTTTAAAGCCTTCAGATCTCCCACATCCTCTCACCTCTATCTCTACCAATATTCTTTATTTATTTTTTATTTTTGTTGTTTTTGTGAGACAGAGTCTCAATCCATTGCCCTGGGTAGGGTTCCGTAGTGTTATCATAGCTTATAGCAACCTCAAACTCTTGGGCTCAAGAGATCCTCTCACTCAGCCTCCCAAGTAGCTGGCACCACAGGTGCCCACCACAATGCCAAGCTAGTTTTTTGGGGTTTTTTTTCTATGTTTAGTAGAGACAGGTCTCATTCTTGTTCTTGCTCAGGCTGATCTCAAAGTCCTGAGTTCAACCAATCCACCCTCTTTGGCCTCCTACAGCACCAGGATTACAGGTGTGAGCCACACAGCAGCCTTTATCTATATATTTTTGGGATGAAGTACATTGAAAAGCTATACATCCACATAATGTTTATCCTTTCTTCTTCTTTTTTTCATTTTTTTTTAATTAAATCATAGCTGTATACATTAATGTATTTATGGGATACAATGTGCTGGTTTTATATACAATTTGAAATACAATAATCTGATTAACAGAGCCTTCACTGCACTTCCTTAATTATTGTGTTAAGATAATTATACTCTACACTTAGCAGATTTGACATGTACCCTTGTACAATGCACCATAGGTGTGGTCTGACCAATTACCCTCCCCTCCCCCTCCGCTTCCCCCTTATCTTGCGTTGTATCCCTTCTTCTATTCAAAATTAACTTGTCAGGCAGTACCTGTGGCTCAAGGAATAGGGCACTGGCCCCATATACCGCAGGTGGCAGGTTCAAGCCCAGCCCCAGCCGAAACTGCAAATAAATAAATAAATAAAAGCTTCTGCACAGCCAAGAACATAGTGAGTAAAGCAAGCAGACAGCCCTCAGAATGGGAGAAAATATTTGCAGGTTATACCTCCGATAAGGGTCTAATAACCAGAATACACAGAGAACTCAAATTTCTTAGCAAGAAAAGAACACGTGACCCCATTTCAGGGTGGGCAAGGGACTTAAAGAGAAACTTCTCTCAAGAAGACAGACGCAAAATCTACAAACACATGAAAAAAAGCTCAGCATCCTTAATCATCAGAGAAATGCAAATCAAAACTACTTTGAGATATCATCTAACTCCAGTAAGAGTAGCCCACATAACAAAATCCCAAAACCAGAAATGTTGGCGTGGATGTGGAGGAAAGGGCACACTTCTACACTGCTGGTGGGAATGCCCACTAATACGTCCCTTCTGGAAGGATGTTCGGAGAATACTTAGAGATCTAAAAGTAGACCTGTCATTCGATCCTATAATTCCTTTACTAGGTTTATAACCAGAAGACCAAAAGTCAGAATATAACAAAGACATCTGTACCAGAATGTTTATTGCAGTCCAATTCATAATTGCTAAGTCATGGAAGCCCAAGTGCCCATCGACCCACGAATGGACTAGCAAATTGTGGTACATGTATACCATGGAATATTATGCTGCCTTAAAGAAAGATGGAGACTTTACCTCTTTCATGCTTACATGGATGGAGCTGGAAAATATTCTTCTTAGCAAAGTATCTCAAGAATGGAAGAAAAAGTATCCAATGTACTTAACCCTACTATGAAGCTAATTTACAGCTTTCATGTGAAGGTTATAACCCAACTATAGCATAAGAATATGGGGAAAGGGCCAAGGGAGGAGGGAGATTTGGGTGGAGGGAGGGTAATGGGTGGGGCATCTTAGAATGGGTACAGGCAAAACCTACTAAATGCAGAATACAAATGTCCGCATACAATAACTAAGAAAATGCCGTGAAGGGTACGTTGAATAGTTGGATGAGAATATTTCAGATTGTATATGAAACCAGCACATTGTATCCCTTGATTGCACTAATGTACACAGCTATGATTTAACAATAAAAAAAGAATAATTAGGAATATATAAAATGTTTTCCCCAATATACTTATGAAATAAACACTTAAAAAAGTAAGTGAAATGTCATTGCAACAGGCACTGCAACGTTGCCCAGAGATACCGTGATCCATTTTAGAATAGTTTTAAGATAATAAAGCCTCCCCTTAAAGTGCTGAAGTTGTTACCAATTTTAGATTAAAAAAAGAATTTCTAAAATATGTTTCGATTCCCCCCTTTCCTTGCCCCAGCCCTCTTAAATAGAATATGTGGAACTCTGATTTCAGGCTCTCTATCAAAAACAAATACACATATCAAGCTAGGATCCAAGTCTTGCATTTTCAGTTTAATTGGTTTTCTGTTGACTGAAAAAGGTCAAAGAAGAGTAGAATTTGTCATTTTGCCTCAGTGTTCTTTTGAGTCTCAGGCATTGAGGATCTTGGGAGACTCAAGAATGAGCCACTTTGCCAACCAATGGAAGTGCCTCGCCCTGCACCTACCTACATCTCAACAAAGCTTTGCTATTCTCTACTTACCACTTCTGAGGTTTTTCAAGGATTAAACAATAAAACCTTTTCAGTGTATGAATGACCAGAGGTGAGAAAACACTAGCTGAAGATGAATTTTAACTTAATTTGTGGTTTGAGAATGGGCTGTAGAGCAGTTGATTTTTTTTATTGTAAAATATTCATAACATAAAAACTTACCATTTTAATCCATTTTTAAGTATATTGATAAATGACATTAAGTACCTTCAAAATTCTGTGCAGCCATCACCACAGTCCAACTCTTTCATCTTCCCAAACTGAATCCCCAGACCCATTAACAATAACTCCCATTCTTTCCTCCCCGACCCACCCCCTGGCAGTCACCATCCTGCTTTCTGGCTCTAGGAAACTGACTGTTCCAGATACTTCATATGAACAGAATGATATGGTATTTGTCTTTTTGTGTCTTGTTTATTTCACTTAGCATAGTATCTTCAAGGTTCATCTCTGTTGCAGCATGTGTCAGAATTTCACTTTTCAAAGATAATAATACTTCATTCTATGTGTATACCAGATTTTGTTTATCCATTCATCCGTCAGTAGACATTTGAATTGTTTCTGCCTTTTTTGGCTATTGTAAACAGTGCTTCAGGGAACAGTGCATACAAATACCTGTCCCAGTCCCTGCTTAAATTCTTTCGGATATATACCCAAGAGTGGAGCTACTAGATCAGATGGTAATTCTGTGTTTAAGTTTTTGAGGACTATGGTACTACTTTTCTGGAGCAGGTGACTTTTGATAGACCTGTGATTCTAGAGAACCCCTTACAAACATGTCCAGAGTTGAAGGTCTCTGGAGGTAGCCCGGAGGTGTACCAGTGTCACTGCAGAAATTTTTTTAATATTTTGTTATTTCATAGTTCAGGAGGAGAGCTGGTGGGCAGGGGATTTTGAATAGTTGTATTTCACCCATGCAGTAGCCTTCCTGACTGGGTAATGTGTCCCTCCTGAGAATTCTGGCTAATAGGCCTGCCCAGGGCAGAAAATTTGAGAGCCACCTGTCTGAACATAGTCAAGCATTCAACAATTTTTGAGTAAGCAGGGAGTTCAGAGCATAAAGTGTGACAGATAGAAATGTAATCCTTTTGAAGCCCATGTTAGCATGGGTGGATGGTATGCAACCAGGGTAGACAAACACTATGGAAAGGAGGGGAGAACTATTGTACAGACACATGCGTAATCCATGGCATTAATCATGAACTGGGACTCATCATAATTCATAAGAGAATAGCAAGGTTTTTGTATAGCCTGCAGGTCGAGGGTAAGTGAAATGGTTGTAGGAACAGAGAGCAAAAATCCATGCATATAATTAGGGGAAGGAGAGAGACAGGAAATGGGAGAGTAGAGGAAGAGACTCCATCCAGATATTAACGACTGTCTTCTTCAATTCTTTGCACAATTTTTAAAAAACTTACCACTTGCCTTAATGAATACACCTAGTATATAAACAGATGGTATTTCTATAATATTGCACTATTACCACATACTGTGCCTTACAGCATAGTGGTGCAAATCTTTCCATCTGTGGAAATAATCCATCCTCCAGATTACGATTATGTCAAATTTATCCTGTTGTATCAATTCCTGTCAGATAGATTGTGCTAGTGCTATATGTAAATGCAGGGTAGGGCCAGGGTATGATTTACTGCAAGTAAGAAGGGAAAGGCATCACGTAATTCCAGCTGGGATTAAACATCACATCATATATGTGAGAACTTCATGAATATATGATAGCAAAGTTACAAAAGGTAATAGTATTTCCCCGTGGCCCTGTACTAATACCCTTGCATGTTTTATTAGACGTTGTCACCCTGTGCTATATTGCAGCAGTTACTGCTGGTGCTGGTATTGTTTTAAATCTTTTTAATTCATTTCTTTGAATATGCCACTACGAATTTTATACCTATAAGTATCATGAACACAAAGGTTGGAAATTACATCCTTATGCAGTTTCTTTCTCTGGAGAATTGTGAAGTACTACATATGTATCACATAATTTTGTGAACCTAGAAATATTGGTTTAATTTTTAGATGCGTGATGTGTGCATGTTCTCTTGTCACATAGAGCTCAACATGTAGCTGCCAACCCTGGGAGGTAGTTTTAGAAGATTGTCAGTTTCCTTAGTGATGCAAAGAAAAAGCATTTATTTTTCTCCTAAATAAATCAAACAGTTAATGCTTAATAGTGAAAGGTCGAATACTCTCAGTATTGTCCTTTGTGATAATTCTGATTAATACTACTGATAGTATTAATCTACTAATAAGAAACTTAATAACATAAAAAATATACTATAAAAATTGTTTCTACTGGATGGTATATATTAATATTTTTATTAGGAATGATGAAATAACCAAATGTGAGTGGGAATTTTGCATGCTACCAATAAATAAATAAATACATACATATAAGAAAGATGAATTTCTTTGGGCAAGATAGTCTTTAAGGACTTCCCATTTTAAAATTTTGGTTCCGATTAATGAGGAGGATGTTTTCAGGGTATAAATTATTCTTTAGTTGACCTTCCCTTGATGTTAGACACTCATAGTGCGAATCAAGTAGATCTTTGCTGAGGGTAAAGTGTCCACCATAGACTCACAGGGTTCCTAGGAGTCAGTTATGGCCTCTCTGATCATTTCTCAAGAAGGGCATCTGGGATTAGAAAGGAAGGGGTTGGAGTTGGAAACATTCAGTGACCCTAGGAACTTGGGGTTGAGTTGTAGCCCTGAGTAGAAAAGAAAAGAACCATGTGACTATGAACAGGGTGAGCAGATGTGCCCCTGCTCTGAAATCTGTACAGTGTGCTACACTGGGAAGCTCTTCTATTTCAGTTTGAGACAGAGGGATTATGGGATTCTATCGAGTCAGCTTTGCAATGAGGACACACATCGCCCGGCAAACGGGGGAAGGAATGTGGACAGTCCCTGGCCCGTGGTGCTGCAAGGGAGACATATTTAGATGTTGGAAACTCAGTAGGCTTTCCTTAACACAATGAGCTAGTTTTTGTAATATTATTGATACTATAATGCAGACACTTTTGATGGCTAATCTAGAGGCCTAATCACACAAAAAACAAATCTTACTTAATAACCTATTAAGTAAGAGGCTTCCTGCATCTTGGTTTATATTATTTTACTTACTGTTGTTCACTTTGGTCTTTGACATTGCAGTGTGCCACTTGCCAGGAAAGGGTCTCTGATAATTTCTGGGCCATTTTCCATGGCTGTTTGATGATTCCTAGCATGTAATGTAGATCAGTGTAGTTTGTGAGATATAAAAGCTGAGGCAGAAGCTGGAGAAAAGAAGCACACACCTGGGAAGTCCTGCTGCTCCCCAGACCACAAAGCACCTGTATGCCCCATGTTGAGATTCTGCCACGGGTCAGGCCTTGTCTGGGTGGCCTGGTGGGCACACACCATGGATGGGGGTTAGAGGAAAGGAACTCCCGGAGGGGTAGGGTAGAAAATCCAGTTTAAAAATTTACTGGGTGGCGCCTGTGGCTCAGTGAGTAGGGCACCGGCCCCATACACCGAGGGTGGCGGGTTCAAACCTGGCCCCGGCCAAACTGCAACAAAAAATATCCAGGCATTGTGATGGGAGCCAGTGGTCCCAGCCACTCAGGAGGCTGAGGCAAGAGAATCGCCTAAGCCCAGGAGTTGGAGGCTGCTGTGAGCTGTGACACCACATCACTCTACTGAGGTTGACAGGGTGACACTCTGTCTCTAAAAAAATAAATAATTCACTGGTTTTATTTTTTTTCTCATATTAATTTGCTCACATTGTAATTCACTGCATTTTTTTTTTGTTGTTTGTTTATTCACACTTAAACGCTCTCCTAGCAATTTATTCTTAACGACTTGGCATTTTACCTCTGGAAAATGTTAGTGTTCCTAGAAGGTACGCCTTCACTGTGCACTTCTTCCCCTAGATCGCTGTTAGCACTACACTCCAGGGAGCTCCTGCTTTTAACTTCCTACTATGTAGTGATATATTTCTCCTCCGTATTCAACTAACAGCCCCTAAAATGTGCCCAGTGCTATTGTAGGTGCTTCTGCGTTCTGGTTTAGTTTGAAAGCAACCCAGCCAGGTAAACATTGAGAGAAATGTTCAGAGGAGCTAAGTAGCTAGGCCAAGATACCATCAAAGGTGGCAGATAGCAAGGATACCTCAGCAAGGGTCATGGAAAAAGTAAATAAATAAAAATAATGACAACTTGTGCAAAGTGCTAAAAAAAATTGCATTGTTAAAGTGGTTGCAGGGATTAAGTAGACAGCAAAGCTAAGGTTTAAACTGCAACCTGAAGGATGATGAAGAGTGAGCCAAGTGTGGAGTCAGGTAAAGAGCTTTTCAGACCCAGATAGAGACATTAAGATTTGGTGTGATTTAGAAACAGAAGCTCAGAGTGGTTGCAGCTTAGTGAACATGGGGTTTGGTGACGAGAAGTGATCTTGGAGGAGAGATAAGAGGAGGCAGATCATGCTTGACACTGAGGCTAAGGACAGGAGATTGAACTTTATTGTAAATTCAGTGCAGAGCCTTGGAAGGATTTTTAGAGTTGACATCATTGATTTATCCTGTAAGAGAGATTATAGTTTTCTTATTACAAAATGTATTTTCAAGGACCTATGTGGAAATCGAATGAGGAGTGTAGGTTGCCTGGCACGGTGTTTGTGGTGGGACTGTTACGAGTGTTAGGACTGGCTTTTATGGTATCTGAGAAAGTACAAACTGGAAGCCATGCACTTAGGCTTTGAGTTCTACACCATTGACGCCTTGTCCTTAACCTTTGTTTCTATTCTGAAGCTGCTTATCTGTCCTTGACAAAACAATTTCTACCAATTTCCTGATCCATTTATATTTAGAATGACTTTTGCCCTAGTGTTTTATAAAAGTCATTTTTTTTAAAATACATTAAAGAAGGATTTAAGATAATTTTATAGCCAGAGAAAGCTCCAAGATAAAGTGCAAATCTTTGTTTAAACAATACAATTAAAGCACAGCTCAGCTGAGTGTTGTGATCGAGGTCACGTATACTGGGAGGACTGGACTGAAGTCCAGGGGTCCTACAGCCCAGTTCACTGCCAGGGCTCTAGAGAGGGTACAAGATCAGCAGGTTTAAGAGGCAAGAAAGGCCGGAGTGGGAGAAGCATCACACCCCAGGGGGAAGTGGCTGAGAGGCAGGAGGGGAGGAAGGTGGGGACTAGAGCCATCAATAAATTAACTCAAAAAAAAAAAAAATAAATAAGAATTTGAGGGGTGGGGAGGGGGCCTGAAGATTTTGCTTCTTGTGTCAGAAAGAAGGACCAGCATATCAATAACAGCACTCTCCTAGTTGCTCATCTGGAGCTCTCCTGGCAGAGCATTTAGCCACCACAGATCAAGGAGCTTTCTTTTTACTGTAATAAACTTAATCAAATTGAAAAAAAAAATTACAATGACGTATGAGGACTGCAAAGGAAAAAGAAAGTTCAATAAAGACTTTTAAAATGTAAGTAGATATGTTGTAAAGAAAATAAATTTTAAAAATGTGTTAGGAAGAAAAGGATACAGTTGGAGTAAAACTGGAAATATTAATGTGAATAACATTTTTCCTACATCTATCATTAAGATGGTCTACCAGCAACATCAATTTTGATCTCTAATATATTAAAAATAGAGTAGACCTTTTTATTTTATTTTATTTCATTTTTATTAAATCATAGCTGTGTACATTAATGCAATCCGTGGAGTACAATGTGCTGGTTTTACATACAATTTGAAATATTTTTATCACACTGGTTAACATAGCCTTCACAGCATTTTCTTAGTTACTGTGTTAAGACATTTATATTCTACACCTCGTAAATTTCACATGTACCCATGTAAGATGCACCTTAGGTGTGGTCCCACCAATCACCCTCCCTCTACTCATCCTCCCCCCCCCCTTCTCCTCCCTATCCCTTTCCCCCATATTCTTGGGCTACAATTGAGTTATAGCCTTCATATGAAAGCTGTAACTTGGTTTCATAGTAGGGCTGAGTACATTGGATACTTTTTCTTCCATTCTTGAGATACTTTGTTAAGAAGAATACATTCCATCTCCATCCATGTAAACATGAAAGAGGTAAAGTCTCCGCCTTTTTTAAGGCTGCATAATATTCCCTGGTGTACATATACCACAATTTATTAATCCATTCATGGATTGATGGGCACTTGGGCTTTTTCCATGACTTAGCAATTATGAATTGGGTTGCAATAAACATTCTGGTACAAATATCTTTGTTATAATGTGATTTTTGGTCTTCTGGATATGTACCTAGCAGAGGAATTGTATGATCGAATGGCAGGTCTTTTTAGAGAGCAGCTGAGAGAAGAGATGCTGCTTCAAGGAGATCCCCCTGGCCAATTTGTCAAAAGAATTCACTGTCATTGTGACGGAATATTTCCAAAAGAAGAGCATAATTAATTCTATTAGAGTAACTTGAGCACAGAGAATTAGCATAGGGAAGATGTTGGTGACCTCCACAAAGGTGATTACACTGTAATGTAGGGGAATTAGCCCAGCTGCAATTGGTTGAAGAAGAAAGAGAAAGGCAGGAGGCAGAGACAATGACCGTGGATGATTATTAAAGTGTTTTCCTGTGAGAGACAGACAGCAGAAAAATGGTACAGCAACTAGAGACTTAAAGATTTTGTTAGGAGATAGACCTATTTGTACTGTTACTATTATTTTTGTCTTTATTTTTTGAATGTGAACTGCTTTATTACTTCATTGAAAATGTTTTCATAACTAGATCCTGTTTTTCTTTTATTTTATATATATTTTTTATTTTTATATATACATTTATTAGGTTTCCATTTTTTGCCTTCACAAAATTAAAGAGGCTTAAAATTTAATAACAATAACAATGTTTAAGATAAGGACTAGAAACAAAAACCTCATAAAGAATGACAGAACATAAATACATTCAGAAAAGAAATCAAAGAATTGCAGCATCAAAATATTAAGCAATAATAATAATGCAAAGAAAGTAACATTCACATTGTCAGATAAGAGTATGTCTATTATAGAATGCTTTGACTCTGAGATTCAGTATGGAGTCATCAGTTAACTTATTTTTTTTTTTTAGTCTCAAAAAATAGACAACTAATATTTATAAATAGAAGTAAAAGATAATTTCAAAATACAGATCATGCTGAGTCTTACAGACAATAGAAAAAGAAGAAATACTTCAAAATCATTCTACTTGATCTGGGTACACCTGTTATTAAAATTGGAGAGAATATATTATTATAAAGGGGAAATTACAAACATATTTCACTTATAAATGAGGATGCAATATCCCAAACGACATATTAACAAGTTGAATTAAAAATTAATGTTTAAATAATGTACTTTGGTCAGAATTAAATCCAATTTATGTAAGAATTAGTCACTATTTTCTTTTCTTGTCTTTTTTTTCTTCTTTTCTTCTTTTCCTTTCCATCACCACTCCCTCCTCTGTCTGGTCTCCCCTCCCCCCATCCCCCACTGTCATTATTAGTCATTAATTGTCCGCATATCAAAATTGAATACATAGGATTCATACTTCTCCATTCCTGTGATGCTTCCCAGGAATAATGTGTTCCACCTCCATCCAGGTTAGTACAAATGCTGCAAAATCTCCAGTTTTTATAGCTGAATAATATTCCATGGTATACATATACCACAGCTTGCCAACCCATTCCTGGATTGAAGGACATTTAGGTTGTTTCCACATTTTAGCAATTGTAAATTGGGCTGCGATAAACAGCCTAGTACAAGTGTCTTTATAATAAAAGTTTTGTTTGTTTTTTTCCTGGATAGATGCCCAGTAATGGGATTGAAGGATCAAACAGGAGGTCTAGGTTGAGTTCTTTGAGGTTTCTTCTTACTTCCTTCCAAAAAGGTTGTATTAATTTACAGTCCCACCAGCAGTGTAAAAGTGTTCCTTTCTCTCCACATCCGCGCCAGCATCTGCAGTTTTGAGATTTTGTGATATAGGCCATTCTCACTGGGGTTAGATGATATCGCAGGATGGTTTTAATTTGCATTTCTCTAATAAGTAGGGATGATGAGCATTTTTTCATTTTTTTGTTGGTCATTCATCTGTCATCTTTAGAGAAGATTCTAAAGACGGGGTGTTGGTTTTTTTCTTGTGGATTAATTGAAGTTCTGTATAGATCCTGGTTATTAAGTGTTTGTCTGATTCAAAATATGCAAATATCTTTTCCCATTGGGTAAGTTGTCTATTTGCTTTGGTTGTTGTCTCCTTGGGTGTACAGAAACTTTTCTGTTTAATTAAATCCCATTTGTTTATTATTGTTGTTGCTATTGCTGTGGCAGTCTTCATAAGGTCTTTCCCCAGGCCGATATCTTCCAGTGTTTTTCTTGTTCTTTCTTTGAGGGCTTTTATTGTTTCATGCCTTAAATTTAAGTCCTTTATCCATCTTGAATCAATTTTTGTGAGTGGAGAAAGGTGTGGGTCCAGTTTCAGTCTTTTACATGTGGTTATCCCATCCTCCCAGCACCATTTTTTGAATAGGGAGTCTTTCCCCCAGTGGATGCTCTTGTTTGATTTATCAAAGATTACCAATAAGTTCTTGGTTTCATTTTCTGGTTTTCTATTCAATTCCAAATGTCTGTGTCTCTATTCTTGTGCTAGTACCATGTTGTCTTGACCACTATGGCATTGTAATACAACCTGAAATCTGGTAGGGTGATACCCCAGCTTTGTTTTTATTACTGAGAACTGCCTTACCTATGCGGGGTTTTTTCTGGTTCCATACAAAATGCAGAATCATTTTTTCCAAGACTTGAACGTATGATGTTGGTGTTTTAATAGGCATAGCATTGAATAAGTAGATTGCTTTGGGACGTATAGACATTTTAACAATGTTGATTCTTTCCAGCCATGAGCATGGTATGTGCTTCCATTTGTTAATATCCTCTGCTATTTTCTTTCTTAGGGTTTCATAATTTTCTTTGTAGAGGTCCTTCACCTCTTTTGTTAGGTATATTCCTAGGTATTTCATTTTCTTTGGGGCTGTGGTGAAGGGAGTTGTGTCCTTAATTAGCCTCTCATCTTGGCTGTTGTTGGTGTATAGAAAGGAAACTGACTTGTGGACATTGATTTTATATCCTGAGACATTACTGTATTTTTTGATGACTTCCAAGGGTCTTGTGGTTGAGTCTTTAGGGTTCTCTAAGTATAAGATTGTATCATCAGCAAAGAGGGAGAGTTCCTCTGCTCCCATTTGGATGTCCTTTCTTTTCTTGTCTTTTCTAATTGTATTGGCTAGAACTTCCAGGACTATGTTGAATAGTAATAGTGACAGAGGACAACCTTGTCTGGTTCCAGTTCTAAGAGGAAAAGCTTTCAGTTTTACTCCATTCAGTAAAATATTAGCTGTGGGTTTGTCATAGATAGCTTCCATCAGTTTCAGAAATGTGC
>CAUYPK010018269.1:0-46271 GCA_963574355.1 Loris lydekkerianus
GTATTATCTCACAGTTTTTTGGACCAAGAATTTACAAGTAGCTTGGCTGGGTATTTTGCCTGGCTTATCTCTTAAGGCCATAGTCAAGATGGTGGCCAGGGAACTACAATCATTTGAAGTTGTGTCCAAACAGGCTAACAAAGAGCTGCTGACCTCAAGGGAACCATGCAACCCAGCACCCCCACAGGTTGGCGGTTTTTAAAGTTGGGTAAAGTACCCTACTATACATCTATATTGCTCCTGCCTCCCTCTTTCTGTGCCTCTCTTCTTTTTTGTCAATATTCACTTTTACCTGCCCCTCTCCTTTTTCTTTTTTTCCTTCTTCCTCTTCAATCTTCTCATCCTGTACCAAAAGGACTCATCAAAACCCTAGCCCAGAGGCATGGTAACTTAAAAAGCAAGAGGAAACAAAAGGAAAATTAGGGCAGGAAACAGATAAAAGAAATCACTAATGAGGAAGAATCATCAGAAAAATCCTGGCAACATGAAAAAACAGTCCAGAGCACTCCCCCTCCCCCAAGGGATCATGAGGTAGCTATTGCAGAGGATTCCAACTATACAGAAATGTTAGAAGTGACAGAAAGGGAATTTAGAATACAGATAATGAAAACAATGAAGGAGATGATGTTAACAATGAAGGAAACTGCTGATAAAGTGGAAAATAACCAAAAGAAACTCCAAAAACAGCATTAAGTAAGAGATGGAATATATGAAGAATATAGAAAGGATATAGCAGAGCTGAAGGAACTGTAGCAGCCAATTGGGGGAACTTAAAGATGCAATAGAAAGTATCAACAACATGCAGAAGAAAGAATCTCAAAGGTAGAGGACAAAGCTCTTAAGATAATTCAGATAGTTAAAGAGGCAAAAAAGAAGAGAGAGAAAGCAGAACAGTCACTGACAGAATTACGGGACTTTATGAAGCATTCAAACATTTGAGCTATAGGTATCCAAGAAGGGGAAGAAGAATGCCCCAGGGGAATGGAAGCCATACTGGAGAATATTATAAATAAAAAATTCTAAAATATCACCAAAGATTCTAACATATTCCTTTCAGAGGGATAGCGGACCTCGGGTCACCTCAACTCTAACAGAGCTTCTCCAAGACACATTGTGAAGAAACTGTTCAAGGTCAAGGTAAAAGAAGGGAGTCTTCAAGCTGCCAGGAGTAAGTGCCAATTGACCTACAGGGGCAAATTCATCAGGGTGACTGAAGACTTCTCTAATGAAACTTTTCAAGCAGGAAGACAATGGTCATATAACTTTAATCTAGTTAAATGAAACAATTTCAAGCCTAGAGTTATATATCTTGTTAACAAAGCTCTAAAATTGATAGATAAATCAAATCATATACTGATATACAAACATTGAGGAAATTCGCCACAACAAGAACAGCTTTACAGGAAATACTTCAACCTGTTCTATACACTGACCATCACAATGGATCAACACCAAAGTAAGAACTCAGAAATTAAAGGACAGAACCTAACTTCCACACTGATGAAAAACATAAAGCTAATCAATGGACTCTTACAAAATAAGATGAATAGAATACTACCACACTTATCAATTATCTCAATAAATGTTAATGCTTGAATTCCCCACTGAAGAGGCATTGATTGGCTGACTGAATAAAAAACACAAGCCATCCATTTGCTGTCTGCAGGAAACACAACTAGCTTCAAAAGACAAAACTATGAGTTAAGGGTTGGAAGATAATTTTTCAGGCAAATGGAATTTAGAAGAAAAGAGGAGTTGCAATATTATTTTCAGATACATGTGGATTTAAAGCAACTAAAGTCAAAAAAGACAAAAATGATCACTTTATACTGGTCAAGGAAAAAATACAAGAAAACGTTTCAGTTCTAAACACTTATGCACCCAATTAAAATGCTCCCAGATTCTTGAAACAGACCTTACTCAGTCTGAGAAATATTATATCCTATAACACCAAAATAACAGGGGACTTTAACACTCCTCTTATGGAGCTGGACAGATCCTCTAAACAGAAATTAAAGAAAGATAAAAGGGACTTAAATGAGACCCTAGAACAATTGTGTTTGACAGGCACATACAGAACACTCCATCTCAAGGATAAAGAATATACATTCTTCTCATTGCGCCATGGAGCATTCTGTAAAATTGATCATATCCTAGGACACAAAATAAACCTCAGCAGAATCAAAAGAATTGAATTTTTACCTTGTATCTTCTCAGACCATAAGGCATTAGAGGTGGAACTCAACTCTAACAAAAATGTCCGACCTCACACAAAGGCATGGAAATTAAACAACCTTCTGTTAAATGACAGATGGGTACAGGAAGAGATAAAACAGGAAATCATTAACTTCCTTGAGCATAACAACAAGGAAGCCACAAGCTACCAAAACCTGTGGGATACTGCAAAAGCAGTTTTGAGAGGAAAATTTATCACTTTAGATGCCTACATTCAAAAAACAGAAAAAGAGCACATCAACAAACTCACAAGCCATCTATGGAATTTGAAAAAGAAGAACAATCTAAGCCTAAACCTAAAGAAAAAACAAATGTCCAAAATTAAATCAGAGATCAATGAAATTGAAAACAAAAGAATCATTCAGAAAATTAATGAAACAAGGAGTTGTTTTTTTGAAAAAATAAATAAAATAGACAAACCTTTGGCCAGACTAACTAGAAATAGAAAAGTAAAATCTCTAGTAACTTCAATCAGAAATGATAAAGGGGAAATAACAACTGATCCCACAGAGGTACAAGAGATTATCTCTGAATACTACCAGAAACTCTATGTCCAGAAATTTGACAATGTGAAGGAAATGGACCAATACTTGGAATCGCACCCTCTCCCTAGACTTAGCCATGAAGAAATAGAGCTCCTGAACAGATCGATTTCAAGCACTGACATTAAAAAAACAATAAAAAATCTTCCAACAATAAAATGCCCTGATCCGCATGGCTTCGTACCAGAATTCTATCAAACCTGCAAGGAAGAGCTTATTTCCATACTGCAGAAATTATTCCAAAAAATTGAGGAAGAAGGAATCTTCCCCAACATGTTCTACAAAGCAACCATCACCTTGAAATCAAAACCAGGAAAAGACCCAACTAAAAAGTAAAATTTCAGACCAATTTCACTTATGAATATAGATGTAAAAATTCTCAACAAAATCCTATCCAATAGATTACAGCTTATCATCAAAAAAGTCATACATCATGATCAAGTAGGTTTCATCCCAGGGATGCAAGGCTGGTTTAACATACTCAAGTCCATAAACGTTATCCACCGTATTAACAGAAGCAAAAACAAAGACCATATGATCCTCTCAACAGATGCAGAAAAAGCATTTGATAAAATCCAGCATTCATTTCTAATTAGAACACTGAAGAGTATAGGCATAGGTGGCACATTTCTTAAACCAATCAAAGCTATCTATGACAAACCTACAGTTAATATTTTGCTGAATGGAGTAAAATTAAAAGATTTTCCTCTTGGAACTGGAACCAGAGAAGGTTGTCCTCTGTCGCCATTACTATTCAACATAGTGCTAGAAGTTCTAGCCAATACAATTAGGCAAGACAAGAAAATAAAGGCCATCCAAATGGGAGCAAAGGAGGTCAAATTCTCCCTCTTTCCTGGCGATATGATCTTATACTTAGAGAACCCTAAAGATTTAACCACAAGACGCCTGGAAGTCATCAAAAAATACAGTAAGGTCTCAGGATATAAAATCAATGTCCACAAGTCAGTAGCCTTTGTATACAGCAATAACAATCAAGATAAGAGGCTAATTAAAGACACAACTCCCTTCACCCTAGCTTCAAAGAAAATGAAATACCTAGAAATATACCCAACAAAGGAGGTGAAGGACCTCTATAAAAAAAATTATGAAATCCTAAGAAAGGAAGTAGCAGAGGATATTAACAAATGGAAGAATATACCACACTCATGACTGGGAAGAATCAACATTGTTAAAATGTCTATACTTCCTGGGAGGTGCCTGTGGCTTAAGGAGTAGGGCGCTGGCCCCATACACTGGAGGTGGCAGGTTCTAACCCAGTCCCAGCCAAAAAACTGCAACAACAGCAACAACAACAAAAAAGTCTATACTTCCCAAAGCAATCTACCGATTCAATTGCCATCCTTATTAAAATACCAACATTGTATTTTCAAGATTTGGAAAAATGATTCTGTGTTTTGTATGGAACCAGAAAAAATCCTATATAGCTAAGGCAGTTCTTACAAGTAAAAACAAAGCTGGGGGCATCATTATACCAGATTTTAGACTGTACTACAAAGCCATAGTTGTCAAGACAGCATGGTACTGGCACAAAAATAGAAACATAGACATTTGGAATCAATAGAAAACCAGGAAATGAAACTATCTTACAACCACCTAATCTTCAATAAACCAAACAAGAACATACCTTGGGGGAAAGACTCCCTATTCAATAAATGGTGCTGGGAGAACTGGGTATCCCCATGTAAAAGACTGAAACTGGACCCAGACCTTTCTCCACTCACAAAAACTGATTCCAAATGGATAAAGGACTTAAATTTAAGGCATGAAACAATAAAAGTTTTTAAGGAAAGCATAGGAAATACACTGGAAGATATCAGCCTGGGGAAAGATTTTATGAAGAAGACTGCTGTGGCAATTGCAACAACAACAAAAATAAACAAATGGGACTTAATTAAACTGAAAAGCTTCTGTGCAGCTAAGGAGACAATAACCAAAGCAAATAGACAACCTACACAATAGAAAAGGATATTTGCATATTTTAAATTAGACAAAAGCTTGATACCTAAGATCTAGAGAACTCAAATTAATCCACATGAAAAATGCCAACAATCCCATATATCATTGGGCTAGAGACATGAATAGAATCTTTTCTAAAGAAGACAGAAGAATGGCTAACAAATACATGAAAAAATTCTCATCACCTCTAATTATTAGAGAAATACAAATCAAAACCACTCTGAGATACCATCTAACCTCTGTGAGAATGGCCCACATCACAAAATCTCAAAACTGCAGATGCTGGCCTGGATGTGGAGAGAAGGGAACACTTTTACACTGCTGGTGGGACTGCAAACTAGTAAAACCTTTTTGGAAGGAAGTATGTAGAACCCTCAAAGAACTCAAGCTACACCTCCCATTTGATCCTGCAATCCCATTACTGGGTTTCTACCCAGAAGGAAAAAAATCCTTTTATCATAAGGACACTTGCATTAGACTGTTTATTGCAGCTCAATTTACAATCACCAAATTGTGGAAACAGCCTAAATGCCCACCAACCCAGGAATGGATTAACAAGCTGTGGTATATGTATACCATGGAATACTATTCAGCTATTTAAAAAAATGGAGACTTTACATCCTTCGTATTAACCTGGATGGAGGTGGAAGACATTATTCTTAGTAAAGCATCGCAAGAATGGAGAAGCATGAATCCTATGTACTCAATTTTGATATGAGGACAATTAATGACAATTTAGGACACAATGGGGGTGGGAGAAGGGGAGAACAGACAGAGAAAGAAGGAGGGGGGGTTGAGAAAGGAAGAGCAGAGAGAGGGAAGGAGGGAGGGGGTGGGGTCTTGGTTGTGCCACACCTTTTGTGGACAAGACAGGATTGTAAGAGGGACTTTATGTAACAAATCCAATCAGTGTAACCTGGTTTCTTGTACTCTCAATGAATCTCTAACAATAAATAAAAAAAATTAAAAAAAAAAGAAAAATAGCTGACTTTATAAAAAAATCACAATCATGATGCTGAAGAAATAATGACAACTAAGGGCAATAGCCATAACGGGGTATAATGACGGTGTACTCCTGATAGCAGCATTGGTGTTGTCTGACACTGCTGTTTGATGGCTTTGCAAAGTACGAAAGCCCCACTTCCTACAAAAAGAAGCCATATGAAAACAAAAGGTACTTTGATGATCTACGGAGTTGCTAGAAAGACATTCAGAAATACAAAGGTTTAACCAAGAAAGGGTACTATGAAGGTTTACAAGCATGTTCCTTAAAGACATTGTGACTGATGATCAAAGGAAAGCTCGGCACATTTTCCTGGCAGGCAAACAAAAAAGCATAGACACATCCCACACACACAAAAAAAGAAAAATTAAAGAATAAATAAAATTATTTCTAGAATTCTTACCTACTTATTTATAGACATGTGTTTAAATGTCAAGCCAAAATTAAAATGAATATCAGCACATTTTTTCCCTCTTGAACACAAACATGAAGGCCAGCAGAATGTGTTTCAATAACATACAACCATGTTATTACTCTACCATGGCCAGCATGGTCAAAACAAAATATCTTACTAATGGTGGAAATTAGATGCTTCCAAAATGATCATTCATGCCACAAACATTTGAGTGCCTACTGCAAACCAAATGCTAATGAACTACTCCAAAAACTTTTCCAGCACTTTTCTTTTTCAACATATGAAATCAATATCCCAAATGGTATGACATTATAAAACTTAGGATTCTAGACTTGGAAAGTGATGGAGAAAATTTAATTCACCCTTCATGACTCCCAGCCATTTGATACATAAAATAAATGGAGATACATGGGAGTGAAACAATTTTCTGAATGTGTCCTGGCTAAGCCAAGAACTTTTTCACTGGGTCTTCATCTTATCCTGATATAACCAAGGTCATTTTCAAAAATTAGTCATCTTTTTTTTTTTTCAATAAACCATTTATTTTGCACATCTTTCTGATTTGGATTCACACTGGAGTCTATCCATAGTTCTGTGAGGACAGGTATAAGAATCATCGTTTCCCTCTCCTGCTATGGAAATGCAAATCCATGGGCATGTCATCCTTACAGCGCAAAGGAGAAGTTCACAGAGCCAAAGACAGAGAAGTTCTTTTCATTCCTACTCACATCCTCAGTGCCATATGGTGCTTGGGATACACAAGACCCTCAATACATTTTCGCTAAATGAATGAGAAGATTTCTCTTTCCTTAATGTCAACCCTAACCTAGAAACCTAGCAAAGAGTAAATTACATGGATTAAAGTGGAAATTTAACTTGCAGCATCTTTTACATATCATGTCTACCTCTGCCACCACGGAAATGGAGCCTCTTGTTAAGAAATGGTATGTGTGCATTTAATAATTTTAAACATCATTTAAAGACAGAACTGACTCTGTTTTAGCCTCAGACAAGATGCAAGTGAAGGAAGAGACAAAGAACACATGGATGGATCCTCCTGTAGACATAAGAGGAGGAAAGTGCTGGGAGTGCTGATGAGAAGAAATAAAGGAAAATAATCCAAGAAAAGAATTAAGTACAAGTTCCTATTTCTTCTAACACCTTTCCTGTAACATGCTTGTCTCTCTCTCTCTCTTTTTTTTTTTTTTTTTTTTGCAGTTTTTGGCCGGGGCTGTGTTTGAACCCACCACCTCTGGCATACGGGGCTGGTGCCCTAATCCTTAGAGCCACAGGCACCACCCTAAGATGCTTGGCTCTTATAGTATGTAGGTTAAAGGTGACTTTCAAAAGTCACTTGGCTTTGAAGTTTTGGTTCTTGTGAAATTCTACCTATCAAACCATAAGCCTAGTCCTTAAGTTAAATAAATCACTGATTTCAAGGGGAAATGAAAGTGTTATAAACATGGTACCCTAATGCAATTGCAGAATGCATATAGTTTATTTGCTACCATAAGTATGCAATAGAAATTTCATTTTTAACTGAAAATGTTGATTTTCAAACTAAAATTGGGTCAATAATAAGTTGTGAGCCTTTGACATCTGCTCACTATATAAGGGTATTTACTTGAAGGTGTGCTACCAAGGCACTTCACTCAGTCCGTAGCTGCATTGCTTTTAAATACATTGCCAGAATGCAGTTGCTGAATGGAGTGTTTAGTAATCATGTACTGTCTTCTCTTCAACTACAGACAAATTATTACTGCCAGACAAGTGACAATAATGGATCCCTCTTTAAAGATGAAGTTTTAAAAACTCAAAGTCGCATTTTATGCATTGTGCAGTCTGAACTGATTCTCAATTGAAATGAAAATAGCCGCACTCATAAAAAAGGTTACTAATTTCTTGAATCTCTTATATGAACATACCAAAGGATGTGCACAGATATACGCACAAATGTGTACACACAGAGATCTGCTGCTTACTCTTCGCTTCTTTCTTTTCTTGCGTGGATTCGGCACTGGTGTAAAGTGAGTGAGGCACTTGTTTTGCGTGTAAGTCTTAACAGGAGACCAAAAACTCCTTCATCAAGCTAAGGGTCAGGATTGAGTGCATGGGAGACTGAGAGGCAGAAAAAAATCAGTCACACTTACTCTGTTTTTATTTAAATTGTTGGTATTTTCCGCATCATGAATTAGTTTTGCCTGACATTTTATTTTTAAAATACTGTATTGAAATATTATTTATTTTGATTACTAAGTTTTTGGTGTCCCTTAAATTTTGCCCCTTAAGGCTTCCTTCCTCTCACCCACTTCCCCCTTGTGTTGGCTCCCACTGGATGAATCAGGTTTTATCAAAGAAAATGCAGGAAAAATTTCAAGGTTTCATGGATTTCATTCTGTGATTCCAGTTCCTCAATGAACATTAGAAATGTTCTTCCCCTGAATAACACTTCCAAAAGTAAGGCCATGTGGGATTTTAGAAGGACAATGGATGTTAAGAAGCAATTTAAGCAATGAATAGGGTTTGAAATATGTGACTATGAAAATCTAAGGTTTAGTGAGTACTTCGAGGATCAGACAATGGATGCATTCATGTTCTGAACTTGAATCTCCTTTATAGTAGTCACACAAGAACACATCTGCACAACTACAGTGATGGAGAATATCCCTGCACAACAGATTCTGAGATGTCTTGCAGTGTTCTTCCTTCCACTGTTTCAGTTTTTCTTTGTGAAGCTTCACACATTGACTCACTTTGAATCCCTCAAGCTATTATTTAACAAGACTAATTTTTCTCCTCTAAAAACCTTTTAAAATTTGAAGGTAGATAAAAATTGGTATCCCTTTTGGAAATTTATTCTAAGGAGATAATTACTAATTTGCTATTAAATGTTGTTTTTAAACTTGAATTACGTTTAAATAAGAATGAAGATCCTGATTGCCATAATCATAATTCTGATGGAGGGTAAATAACATAAATGTTTGAAACTGGTACTTCAGAGATTTTTCTTCTTAGATCTGAGGTAGAGCCGTGGTCCAGGATATTCTGGTTCTTTAACGGTCCACAGGAGACTGGAACATTCAGATGAACTGAAAACTGACTGCTGTCCAAATCACCAGGTGAACACAAGCATCCATTTTTTTCTTTCTCTAAGGCCAGCAAGGAAAACTACAAGTAGTACGAAGTACTTTATTTACTTTCATAAAGTAAGCCTTTGTATTTAAGATTCTTCTAAGTGCAATAATTGTTTTACTGTGGAGAAGAGATTATGTTAGGATTGACTACTTTTCCTGGATTGTTTATAGGGTAGAAAAATTAAGTAAATATGGCAGTACCCCAGAGCAAAATGTGACAGGCACTGGTGTAAGGTAAGAGGCACTTGTTTCTATAGAAATCAGAGATATATTAGTGAATTTTTTGGATTATTAACTTAGCAAAACCACCTATTTTTCTTGTAAAACAGTGTAGTTAATGCTAATGATAATAATGCTTTACATAAAATTTTTTGCCTATGTTGTTATCTCTTTGGGGCCTTGTAAAAATTCTATGATGAAGTAAAGAAATGCCTCAGTATGCCTACTTACTTCAGTGACTTCATGCCAAATATAGGGGACAGGCATTCTAATGCTAACATTATTAATTTAACTTTGTAAGAGCTACCATAATAATAATAATATCAATCTTTATGAACTATGCTATAAAGTATTTTATTGGTTTAAGGAAAAAAATACTAATTCAAAACAGAAGAGCTAAAAAAATGCTACAGATTAAACACATTTTACATGTTCTAATATTTTTATAGGGATTTTGATTTGATTAAATGATAGAAAAATCATTCTAATTATTATTTTAGGATAATCATTCATTGACTTAATGAAATTTCACTGTACCTGCTTAACAGTTGGTTTTAGATACAAAAGCCAAGTTCCACAACGAGGTAGAAAAGCATGTGTGGTCTTGTTGGCTGTTTATTTAGGCAGATTCAGAAGCACTTTTAAGTCTGGCTGGATTCTCTATTTTTAAACGATTTTCCATTTATAAGCACATAATAGCTACAAGGAAATACCTCTAGGTTTTCTATGCTACTCTGAACTGAAAGAGAGGATAACTTAGAGTTGAAATGAATGTCTTTAATTGAAAAGTAATTTCAATTCTAGGAACCATTATACTTATAAGCAAAGATAGTATGCCAAACACTGTGCTAGGAATCTCGATTCAGAGTTGAATCACACATGCTACTTATTTTCATGCATCTTTTTACTACATCTAAAAGAAATGAAAGTTGTATAATAGGGCTAATCTATTGCAGATCAAGGGTGGCTTCTTGACTAGCACTTGGATTCTATCACCAATAAATTACAGATCCTCTTATCATATATAATGAGATTGACTTGACTCATTGTGTCTAAAACAAAGAATCATAACTCTTGAGCACTGATTACTTGAAATATTTCAAAGCTGTCTATATTAGTCTATCTCACGATAGCAGCTTTGAGTTCCTAGGCATTAATAAAATTAGTAATTCATTAAAGAGAAATATGTAGATTTTAAAACGAGATATTACTGCCATGCTTTCTAAATATATACATTATTTTAATTAACCACAACATGTCTCTTGTCGAATATTTTCAGGAATTATATGTATAAGAATTAACTGGAGCAGGATATAATTATATATTCAGAACTGATTTTTTTTTTTTTTTTTTTTGGTAGGAGAATCTATCTTTGGATTTTCTAGACTCTGTTAAGCAAATTGATGCTGATTTGAGCCACTGTAAATGCAGGTTATCCTTGACTGTTCCCCTTGAACTAGAAAGACAAGTATTGTCTACTCAATCTACAAAATTATCACTAAAGGAAGTATAAAGGAGACATGAATGTGAGAAATTTTCACAGGAACTCTCCACACTATAATTGTCCAGCATGTCACGTTGGATTCATTTTGACAGACTCAGCTTTCACAGAATGCCCACCAGACATGTTCCCACAGGCTGTTTTGCCATCTGTAGCATTAAAGAATATCCATTATGAGTGCCTCGGGGCTAATCACTTAGAATTGATTACAAAGTGTTCATGATGCATTGCCTAAAGTGGAATTATTGACTTTAATTCCACCTCCCCTGAAAATATCCAACCAAACAGAAACAAAGAAAAAAACTATGAGACTTTATATCTGCACTGAAAACTTACACACATACACACATTTGCTTGTGGTAGTTCTCTTCTAATATAATTTTTTGGTTCAAGTGATGGTCATTAGAAAATTTATGCATAATGGAATCTACTCTAGAGACCGCTGTCTCCTTGATTTATTTATGCAAAAAGGCACATCTTAAAATGCACAGGCTTATAAAAAGGAAGGATAAGGTCTTGTTTTCCTTATGTACAACATTAAGATGCAGTTGAGATTATGTGGAAAGCAGTAAACACGTACTGATATCTGTACTTTGAAATACATTGACCTCTCCCAATTTAGGAAATGGAAAAATCATATAGATACTTTAAGTCATTTTCTTAAAATTGTAAGGCTTCTCCCTTAGATATTCCAACATGGCTACTTAAGCACATTTTCATTTTTACAAACTGAGTTTTTTTCCTTTTGTTTTAATAGCCTTTTAAAAAGTTGAAGATACCAATGTGGTTGTATAGCCAGTGTTTGAAATCAGAGCTTAGATATTCAGAAGCACAAAGAAATCCTTTAAATGGTCTCCAAAGTGATTATTTCACTTCTTTACTTGCTCTTTTATGCAGTATCTTTGACTCCTTATGAAGTATCACAGTGAAATCATTCTTAGCCTCAAAGAACAAATCATTTTCCAATACAGTATCAAAGACAATGGCAAAGCTATTATGCAAATTAGGTCCCTAATTTCGGCCCTCTATTAATCATGAAAGCTTAAATTGGAACTGAGCCTAGAAGTCATTCAGTTGTTGAATCCACCTGTCCCCCAAGGCGCCCTGATATACACCGTGTTAGTCTGCTCATGAAATACCCAGGGAGCATACTTAGCATTCAATTGAACACTAAATGTCTTTGACACAAGACTAAATGACTCATTTGAGTACAATTTTGGCAGGTTCTCTTACTGTTGGACATTTCTAAATGTTGGAACTTTCTGAGGTGGACATTTGTTCATTTGCTGTTTCTCTGACCTCCTGATGTCCATCACCCTTTCCTGATAGACAGTAAGTTTTCTCTCTGATCAACATCTGCAGTCTTGGCATAACATTAGGCCAAAGCACTCTCCACACTCAAGAAGAGGCTGTAGCAGGCTTTGTTCACCAGGTGCTTCCTCTCTCTGCTCAAAAGACAGGCACTTGCCATGACTATGGACCTTCTATCCCAGAACTTTAAATCTTTAAATGAACAGAAACAAGGATGAAATAATAACACAGACAACTGGGAGGAGAGGGGGCGGTTAGAGTCAATTTAGTTCTGAGGTGCTTATCAGAAGGTTCCTGCAGTGTCTGCTGCTGGATTCCAGATTTCCTTGAATCCAGCCTCTTGTTCAAAGTCTCTAGCCTTCATTTCAGATTTTGTGGCTCCTAATATATTTCCAATTCACCTTGTTTATTTAAGCCAACTGGGGTCTGTCTACGTGACCTGCCTAGCAAAGAAATCTCTCATCAAAGTTCCCAGTAGCTTTCTTCTTTTCTCCTAAATTTACTTTCTAAAACATATCCATATTCACAGACCTAGATCTTTAAATAGAAAATCCTACTTGTGTTTGATAGCGATTTAATAATCAATGGGTTTTTTTAATTAGAATTTTAAAAACTGAATTAATATACCAAACCACTTAAATGTATCTAAATATTTAATTATAAACCTACTAAATTTCAATTCAGTTCTTATTTTTCTACAATTCCTCAATAGTATACAAAATATTTCTATTAAAATGAAAGTAACATCACAATTAATGTAAAAACTGTGGCATCATAATTTAATCACACAACATGCAAATATAACTGAATTGAGTTTCAGAAACAAGATTTATTCAATTTGGCTTAGTGCCCGAAGCACAGTGGTTACAGCGATGGCCACATACTCTGAGGCTGGCAGGTTTGAACCCAGCTCGGGCTAGCTAGACAACAATGGCAACTGCAACAAAAAAAATAGTTGGCGTTGTGGTGAGCACCTGTAGTCCCACATACTTGGGAGGCTGAGGCAAGAGAATCACTTAAGCCCAAGAGTTTGAGGTTGTTGTGAGCCGTGATGTCACAGCTCTCAACTGAGGCACCATAGTGAGACTGTCTTAAAAAAAAAAAAAAGATTTATCCAATTTATATGCAATGCATTCTGTTAGTTACTATTGTTTTCTAATCTATAATATTCCTTTTTATTTTAAAAGCTAATCACATAAGTTTGTGGATAATATCAGTTTCATCGTGAATTTTTTGGTTGTGATATAGTTTCATAGTTATACAACACATGTTACCACTGGGGAAATCAATGAAGGCTATGATAAATCTATTTATATATCTTTTGCAACTGCATTTGAATCTATAATTATCTCAAAAATAAAACAAAAATTAATAGAATGTAGTCATAAACTACACAATTTATTTTGTGATCCACTAATGATTCTTCAATAGAAGTTGCTAAGACATTGTCATAAAGACATTAATAAAATAGAAATGAGTAATAAAATAGTGACTAATATACCATTATTTTTCAGTATTATTATGAAAGTTATAGCCACTACAATATGGCAAGAAAAAGAAATGTTATTGGAAAGGAAATGAAATATAAATAATTCCTAAATTATAGCATTATTTGGAAAAACATTAGAAGTATCATTGGAAAATTAACAAAAAGACAAGGAAAGATGATCAATAGAGGAAAAAAATGTTACTAATTTAAAAAGTAAAATTACTTAATTTTACTATAAAAACCAATCTTGGTTTCACTTATAAATAAATAAATTTTAAGAAAATTTATAACATTTAATTTTTCTATAATGGTGGCAGGTATTATGTCAAGCCACCCCTGTAAGCAAAAATTGGTACAAGTCTAATTTATGTAACTTTTGTTATATAGTAGTGAAACCATTACATTATATAACTTTTAGTTCATACTCATAGTTCCATTAAATATTTTTTTGAATTTTATTGTAAATACATACATAACTTGGGTAAGGACTGATATAATAAATCATTTGTTGCAGGTTAAAGTTATGATAGTAGTATAATTAACACATAAATAAAGGTTTAGTCTGAATGTCTAATGCTAGAATTCTATTTAAATGCATTTATGGAAGGGTTATTTACAGTCTTAATAATGCTTTTTACTAAGAGTACTTAATAACAAGAAAAATACTAAAATGTAATATTAAATGACCAGAAGGAAATTTATTGAAGTTTTAATAGTAGTTATTTCTGGGCAAAGACATATAGCTGATTTTCCTTATACTGTTTTGTACTAAAACAATTTACACTATCTGAAGTGGCTGTGTCAAACTCCATTCAACAAAAGTGCTATATTATTCATCAAGGGCTGCTGCAACAAAGTATTACAGACTGAGTGCTTTAAGCAACAGAAATTCATTTTCTCACAGTTCTGGAGGTGGGAAGTCTGAGATCATGGTGTCAGCAGAATTGATTACATGCTGAGGACCTGCCCTTGGCTTGTAGATGGCTGCCTTTTTTCTTTTTTTCTTTTTTTATTTTTTGTCTTTTTATATTGGTTATACCAATATAACCAAATTAAATATTTGTGCATCTAATACTTAATTACCTCTTTGAAGATGCTATCTCTAAGTACACACCCTTTTTGAGGTACTGGGAGTTAGGATTTGGATATGAATTTGGGGAAACACTATTCAGTCCATAACAATTTTCTCGAGAGATCAAATGGTGCTATATGCACCCAAGACTTACTCTGCGCCTGTGGGAAGAGATTTTTCTTGTCAACGATGCTAGAAGGTAGACTGTTTGATTCTGATTGACATAAAATCAGTGAAGCTCTGGGAGTTATGCTATTGAAGGTCATTGACTGCATCTAATGGAGGACTGGTGGAGTAAAAGTCTGATACAAACACTTCTGTGGGTCTTCCAAGGAAAGACTCATCAATAGGTAGCATCTGGGTATGTCTCTGTGATGCTGTGAAACTTCCTAGCTGGCCGGTTCAGTATTTTCTACTTCTATAATGAGAAAAAAAATAACCCCAACAAATAGTTATGAATGTTCAGGACAATTTCACTCTCACAAGAAAACTATTACCATACTTATAAGATAAAGACATATACTTAGAAGAAAGGAGATTCCAGCAACATAAACTCATAACAAGAGTTTCCATATATGAATGATTAGCTGTACTGTATAAGCTTTATCTGCCCATAAGGATTCCTTCCTATGGCTTCTGGAAAGCAGCTGTAGTACATAGCCCACTTGAGTATTCTGGCTTTTAAGACAAATAATGAAGGTTATGCCAAGATTTGTCAAAAAGAGATGATAGCTTTCTTCTAAGGCTTTATTAAGTTGAAAAGAAAATGTTTTTTTTCCCAGTCTATGGCATATGAATATTAGTTAAAATATAAAGAAAATATCTTTTTTTTTTTTTTTTTTTTTTTTTTTTCCTACAACAGGAATCTAAAGGAATTTCACTTGGAGGATGGCAGGATATTATCTGAATGAAAAGTCACTTACTATCTGAAACCATGGACAGGAACGAAAAGACTTCCAGGGTCTCAATAGGCCGGGAGTTAAGAATAAGGTTATTCATACATTTGAATGTGTGAAAACAAAAAAACCTTAGTCTACAGAGGCACAATTCTCCTTAAATGTCAAATTTCTCCTAAATTAAGCAGCTAGGCCATTATATAGAAATAAGGGCTATTGAGTACCAACAAGCAAAGGGAAAATTATTTCAGTGATTGCAAGTATTTTTTGATCATCCATACTCTTCAGGAAAATACCCCATATATTTTTTTTGTGTGTATCATGTATACACACAATATATACACACTATATACACTATATTACTAAGCATATAATATATACATATATTATATATACTATATTAATATATAGCATATAAACTATGATGTCTGTTTATGTGTGTACATAAACACACAGTCATGCCTGGATACATTTTGAGAAATTGTTTGCAATTTCATTGTGTGAACATCACTTACACAAATCTAGTGCACGTTCACAAATCAAGGGGGTCTAGCCCACTATACTACTAGGCTATGTGGTATAGCCTATATAGGCTACAGACCTGGAGAACATGTTACTGTCCTGAATACTGTAGGCAATTGTAACACAAAGGTAAATATTTGTGCATCTAAACATATCTAAAGATGAAAAGGGAACAGTAAAAAATATGGCATTATAGTCTTGAAAGGCCATCATCTTATATGAGGTCCATAGTTGATAGTTGATGACTACATATTAAATACCAAATTATCAAATACTATTAAATACATATTAGTATCTCAATATAGTATGCACATTAAAATGTATTATAACATATAAAAAATGAAAATTAAGAATGTTAAAATGATATGATCAAATGAAGACAAATAGAAATTCTTTTTTTTTTTTTTTTTTTTTTTAATTTCAGGTTTTTGTGAGGATACAAACAACCAGGTCACAATACTTGAATTTGTTAGGTAAAGCCCCTCTTGTAGTTATGTCTTACACACCCCTAGCATCTGTTCAAGTCTGTTCACTCTTCCAAGCTTTCCACTCAATGTATAGCTTCCTCCCCAAACCCAAAGCTGTGGTAAGTCTTCTTCTTGTCCCTGGACCTCCCAGGGGTGGGGGGAAGCCATTCTTGCTTGCTCCGAATTACTTGCCTAATGAGTCAGATCTCTACTTCTTTGGATCACATGCTATATCCTGCAGACCACCGCTTCATTGTGCTCCCTGAGCTATGACTCTGCATAAGATACACATGCCAAGTATGGCTGGATTTTTATTTCCCCCCGGTTGTACTAAGAGAGCTCAGCCAAACATTCCTTATGGTCCACCATCCTGCTTTGTCCCCTAACTCCACCTCTGGTGAATCCAAATGAAGGATATTTGGGAGTTTATTGTATTGCTCTTCCAACTTTTCCACACTGTTTGGCTCCTACTGTGCCACTGCAGCCCATAGCCACTGTGCTCATGGATATTTGCTCCCAGTGCTCATGGATATTTGCAAGAGGTTCCTGCCAACTTTATTTGCTTTAAATCCACTTGTATCTCAAAATAAGATTGTGACCCCCCCTTCTTCTCATTTCCATTTGCATGAAATATTGTTTTTTAAGCCTTTATCCTGAGTCTTGTTTTGTCTTTCAACATTAGCTGTGTTTCCTGGAGACAACATGTGGATTGTTTTTGCTTTCTTTATCCAGTTGGCCAGGCTGTGCCTCTTCAGTGGATAATTCAAGCCATTAATGTTTATTGAGATAATTGATAAGTGTGGTGGAATTCTAGTCATCTTATTTTGTGAATGTCCATTACTTAGTTATATCCTTTGAGCTATTGTGGAAGCTAGGTTTTTTCCTTTAGTTTGTGTGTGTTTACTTTGGTGGTGGTCCATTGTGATGTTCAGTGTGGAGAATAGGTCTAAGTATATCCTGTAGAGCTGGTCTTGTTGCAGTGAATATTCTCAATGTTTACATATCAGTAAAAGATTTGATTTCTCCATTAATTTTGATGCATAGTTTAGCAGGATACAGAATTCTGGGGCTGGTTGCAGAATTTTCTGCAGAAATTTTGCTCGCTTTTGTCTTGACTTTGGACAGATTCATTGCAACGTGTGTTGGTGATGCTCTGTGTTGAGATGACACAGAGTTCTATATCCCTTGAAAAGGAGTGCTTCATAATACTTAGTGATACTTGGGATGTTTTCATTTATGATGTCCTCCATTAGGGCTACCATTCCTTTCAGATGTTGTTTTTCCCCTTCAGAAATATCTATAATTTATATGTCTGAATGCTTTGTGAAGTCTCAAAATTCTCTGAGCAAATTTTCTGCTTTATCTCTCTTCTTTTATGCCTCTTTAACTGTCTGGGTTAGCTCTAGAGCTTTATCCTCTATCTCTGAGACTCTTTCTTCTCCATGGTCTGATCTGTTATTGATACTTTCTCTTGTAGCTTTAAGTTTCCTTATTGAATCCTTTAAGTCCTTAAGCTCCTCCATATCCTTTCTATATGCTTCATATCTTTTACTCAATTTTGGTTCTGTTTTTTTACTTTCTCTTCATTTCCCTTCATTGGTTTTTCCATCCGTATTTTAAATTCCCTTTCTGTCATTTCAATTAATTTGGTGGGATTCTCTGTGGCAGCTGCCTCATCATCCTTTGTTGGGGGCGGGGATTGCTCTGTTCTGGTTTTTTATGTTGCCAAAATTTTTATGTTGGTTCCTTCTCATGTATGTTTTTTTATTGTTCACTTACTTCCTCTACTTTTTCCTTTTCACAGCATCCTTCCCTTTAAATTACCTTGTCCCAGTGCTTAGGTATTGAAGTGGCCTTTTGTATAAGGTCAAAAGGACCATAAGGGTCAAGAGTGAGAAAGGAGATTATAAAGAAAAAGATAAAGTGGAAGAAAAGAAAAAAAAAAAAAAAAACAGGGGGTAGAAGGAAAAAAATTGAAGAAAAGGAGAGAAAAGGAACAGTAAGAGAGAAAGAAAGCAGCACAAGAAATGGTGGTGTTTGGCTGGGTGCTTTAACCGCAGCACAAGAAATGGTGGTGTTTGGCTGGGTGCTTTAACCATGCCTGCAGATCTAGGACATTGGGAGGTCCAAGCTGGTGGGCAGGTCACTCAAAGTCAGGAGTTTCTTACAATGTGTGAAAAAGCAAGACACCATCTCTGCCAAATATAGACAGAAATCAGTCCTATGTTGTAGTGAGGACTCATCAATACCTTCTCTCCAAAGGCCAAACTAGAAGGATACCCTAGACTATGAGCTTGTGGCCTTCTTGAGCCAGACCAATGCCAGGACCCCCCACACCCCCACCCCAAATCCTCATATAAGAGAAAAAAGGTAAAAAATAATAAAAATAGAAAAAGAACATTAAAAATATTATCATATAAGATAATGAAGAAAAAAAGGATATGTAGCTGCTGTATGAGAAATTTATGTGGGAAAGACGAGAAAAATAGAAAAATCTGTACTAAAATAAGAAAAAAGAGAGAAACTAAAAAGAAAGAATGGATAAAAGGGGCTAAAAAACCATAATAAAAATGGGAGAGCCCTTGCCCATAAAAAAAGTAAATATGAAAAAATAAAAATACAACCAAAAACAACAAACCTAAACAAATAACAACATAAGAGAAAAAAAAGAAAAAAAAGAAAAAAAATTTTTTTAAATAAGCAAAAAAAGTAAAATTCTCTGTATATGTGTATTTATATGTGTACACACATGCACAAAAGTATATAAACATATAGCAGTGTATTTCCTGGACATCAGGTGGTGTTGTGGTGTTAGGAGATGGAGAACACATGCTGAATTTACTGTATATGATTGGGGTTAAAAGCTCCCCTCTATTTGCAAAGGAGATGATTTCCTGTCTTCCTGACTTCTTTGCCTTCAATCCTGGCCTGTTCACTTCTTTAGCATTTGTTTCCCATGGGACTGGGGTCCCAAAGCTCTCACCAGATTTTCTAGGAGGTCCATCAGTGCCCCCTGACAACAAAGCAGCCCTACCAGGGGGTGCAAACACTGTTTAGCTCACCCTAAGTATGCCTGGTTGAACTCCACAGGCCTGCCAGAACTGGCTGTGCACTGAGATTCCATGGACTGTTCCTCCCATGCATGGGGTCTTCCTGCAATGGCACTGGCTTAGGCCAGTGGGAGAACCACCCCACTTGGTGTTCAACCCCAGTCACTGGACACTGTTTGAGTTTATTCACCACTCCAGTGAAAACCCTAGTCCAAAATAAAAAAACTGCAGGACAGCCCTTTCCCATCCCTAGCCCTTTGTGGAAGAGCCAGCTGTCAGACTGGCCTCTCTGTACCAAGCACCAGCCTTCTGTGTCAGTTTTCCTCAGCTACAGACCTCCTTGTTGGCTCCTGAAGTCTCCTACTACTTCACTGTGCCCCTGGAGTGATGTTTCTGGATAGATTCCCACGGCCCAACGTGGCTGAAATCCACTTTCCCTTGTCTCATGGAAAGTAGTTGACGAGGAGATTTCTCTAGTCAGCCATCTTGCTCTGCCCTCACAAATAGAAATCCTAATACTTAATTCTTTGTACTCTGTGATAACAGTCCCCTGTCTTCATACTCTGTGATAAGTCTTTCTTCTGGAGAATATTCAACACACTTTAGGAAATTCTGATCCATATCATATGTTTAGTGTTTAAAGACAACTTTTTCCCTCTTATGGCAATCTATACAGAAGTACTTGTGAATGGGAAGTGTGGCTCCCTTTATATTTGTTCATCTTGTTACTGATCAAATCAATAGTCCCTTGGATCATTAAAAAATAAGATAATAAATAGCACTGCTAACAACAAGTACAATAGAGTCTTAGAGGTCACCTAGAACAGCCTCAACACTAATTATAATGCATCCCACAACCCCCATTCCCCTCAACCTCTGCAGGTGCTTAGAGAGGCTCATGGGAGATCTGCATGTGTAGCATGACTGTGGTTCCAAGGTGACCTCTGAATCATGAGGTAGACCCCACCCAACCCAGACAATATAAAAGAGAATCCCTGGCCATGTTCAAAGCCTCTTTGCCTACTTGCCTTGGCAATGCTAGCCTGTTCACTGTCTATGGCGAATGTATCCTGCTTTGTAAGCTTTCTTACTCTATAAATCTATCTTTCTCTTCCTTAATAAACTTTATTTCACACTTGCTTTATTTTGGGATGTCTGGTAATTTTTGACCAAGAGTACTCCAAGAATTGGGAACCCCAGCAACTGCCTGAAACCCTAACATTTTAAAATACAGGCAGCTGCTTGAAACCCAACAGTATGACCACAATTTACTTTTTAAAAGGACTATCCATATTGTCCCAGCTAGTGAGGCACCTCTGGATGCCACACAGCCATTCCAATAAATCAATCTGCAGTAGGAATATGTTTTACCTTAGAAGAAGAAACTGAACCCACTGGGATATGCAGAGACCCTATTTAAACTCAGCCTTTTCCAGGCCTGAGAGAACATTTTTAATTTGAGCCCCCGTCTGAGGAATGCATCACCACTCACACACTCATGTAAAAGGATATTTTTAAAAATGTAACTGATTAAAGAGGTCAGGGGAGCCAGAATGGAAAAGACAGCTATGTATTTGGCATAACAAACAAGGTGGCCTCAAATGTATCATTAGCCACCAGCTTTGGGTATTGGCAATCCTATAAAATGCTGTTTCTGCCTCATATTGCCATGACTAACTTAATTTGTTAAGTCATACTGGAAGACTCTTTTAGGTGGAATGAAAGCAATTCTTCACAATAACTTTTCACTGCAGTGTACTCACATAATCTAGCATTTATTTCAAACTCAATTTACTTAGGTAACATACCTACAAAAATTAATGCTATAACATAGATTTTACAGTCACCATTAAATAAGTGCCTGTGACAAATATATGTCATGCTTGTCTTTTTAGCACCAGCACTGACAGGCCGTGAAGTAATGAAGGTAACATAACAGTAACACCTTCACACTCATACTGACATCAGTGAAAAATATAAAATAAAAAAAAAACAAAACAAGTTTTGTTTGTGAGCTTTGCTTTGCAACAGCTTATTCATATTTTCCATGAAGTTGATCAAACTCTGGAGTTGCAAATAGTGTTGTATCTGTCTATAAAGAGCAAAGACACACTCAAGTTAATGTAAGCAACTGGCATTATTTTAAGACCAGAAGCTGGTATAACCTGGGAGAAGCCAGATGACCTGGCTTCAGAAGGCCAGAAAGAACAGTGGCAGAACCAGATCAGCCCACAGAATTTTCATTCTGGAACTTGCCAGTGAATTGACACAACCATTTGTTTGTTCCATACTATCCCTTTAAGTTGTCAAATTTGGTTTGTCCTTTCAGTTTATATTCTACATAAAGGAAATCTGACTGACTCAGCTCATATTTTCATAGTCTGCTAGAAAGTACCCACTGCCCTGTGGGTCATTAATTAAAATGAAGCAGCATAAAGCAGAGAGGCTTTAGGTGAAGTGTTAGGTAGAAGATGAAGTTGGGGTGAAGTTGAGGTTCACTGGAGGACAGATTGGTGCATCTAGCTCTCCTACTTTTCTGAATCAACTATCTAGTTGTTTGGATCTTACCAAGGATTAGCCCCACTAGTATCCCAAGAGTTTGGGTTCTATCTTCATGGGAGAAGAAAATATCAACATGGCTCACTCTCATCCTTATCCTAATAAGTCCAATTAATCTATTTCCAACTCTAAACTGTATCTAGACACACATCCTTCTTGCCATTCATGAGACATACCATTAATAGCATGTTGCCAGCTCCTCCCCTATGTTCCCTCTAGAAGCAACTGGTTTAGAGTTGACCATTTTGGCAGAATCATTGAAATGCATAAGTCTTGAGCTCATCTACCCCATCCTATGCATAGAATAGGGGTGTTTTTTTGCCCTGGAGCACATTTGGCACTAAAGACATTTTGGCTGTTACAACTAAGTGTGTGTTACTGGTACTTAGTGAGTGGAGGTCATGGGTGCTGCCAACACCCTGCAATGCCCAGAACAGGTTCTTCAACAAGGAATAATTCAGCCCCAATGTCAGTAGTGTCAAAGCTGGAAAATCAGTTTTGAGGCCTTCTAAGACTCATTCTCAGAAGAACACATATGTAGGCTAATGTTGAGCAGACCATTTGTCTAGTTAGAGAAAATCTTAGGGACTGAAGGAGACTCCTGCAAACATCTAGTCTTACTGAATTGGCCTTCCAAGCAACTGTCATCCTGTGTTCCATTCCTTGCCAGTATGGACAGACTCTGGTGGGGAATTATGTCTCTTGCCTTTTATTCTTAGAAAAGTCAGTGTGAAAAGCAGAATATCCAGTTATATGTCTCCCAAATATTCTATTGCCATCATAGATGCTTAGATGGCTGAATGCAAAATACCAGTTAGAAGCTTACAGATGAAGTCTGCTACAATCCTTAGCTACTTTTATGAATTTAGGGAGATTTACTCATGAGTTCTTGGAATACTAAGGGAGGGGATGATGAATCTATGGAGGACTTAGTGTTTATTACCTGTGTATTTGCATATGCCAGACCCTGTGCTGGCTTGAAGTGAATCACAAAACTGAAATGCACCCTTTCACTCTGATTATGTCTCTCTAATAAAATTTGTATGTCCCTATGAATGTTATTTTCCTTTATGCCAATGGTAGCACACAATGCCAAGATTATCCTTTGTACTAAGTAAGTATTGTCTGGACCTGTGAGTTTTTCTCAACTCTTTACTTTTCCCCAATGCTTATGAAGAGTACATTAACACTCCCACACTCTCACCAATAACAACCAAGTGTCTATTTTTAAGTAAATGTTTGGTGGGTTGTATTCAAGTATGTGTTGGGTGGGAGGAGAAAGAAGTGACAGATGTGGGAATTTGACAAACTCTTCTAAGTATATCTGACCCTTCCAACCCCCCAGTGAAAGCGACTGCTTTATACTTTCTTATCTACATCAATCCTAGGGAAGTCATTCTTGGATACCAAAAACACCTTGAAGTTTGTTTCTGTCTCAGTATCTGGTACATACTTTGCCTATGAGACTTCCTAGAACTGAAATTACAATAGCAAAATAACAGCTAACCGTTTTGAATGACTATCAGGTAGTAAGTGATATTGAAATTTCTGTGTGTCTATTAACTCCTTAAATCCGACAAAGTAGCCACTCTTCTCCAAAATGCATATGAACCAACAGAGACACAGAAAGGTCACAGAGGGTTGGTTCCTGGCGGACTATGTTCAGAGTATGAGATACTCCAATGTCTCTATTAATCAAAAACTAATCTCTATTTTAATCTTCCTTTAAGAATCCCATCAGCTTAAAGTCCCAGGTATCTGCTCCAGGCTCCAATGTCATCACTTTGATTGTACCATGAGAAACAGTGGATACAGCCAGCTCAGATGGCATGAAGAGGGGATGATAAACTCACTGTTTGGTGGCTAAGCAAGTATACAAGGGGCCATTTCTCTGGCAAGGTGTGGTGACTCACATCCGTTATCCTACCACTTTTGGAGGCTGAAGTGGGAAGATTGCTTGAGCTCAGGAGTTCAAGACCCACCTAAGCAAAAGTGAGACATTGTTTCTGCTAAAAATAGAAAAAGAGCTTGGCTTTTGGTGGGCACCTGTAGTCCCAGCTACTCAGAGGGTGAGGTAAGAGGATCATTTGAGCCTAGGAGTTAGAGAAGTTGCTGTGATTTATGACATCACCACACTCTAGCCTGGGGGAACAGTGTGAAACTGAGTCTCAAAACAAACAAACAAATAAACAACAACAATGACAAATAAATAAATAAATAAATAACAAGGAACTGTTCCTCCAGGTGGCTCCAGTTTGGATTACTCACACTTCTCTTTCATTCTGTTTCCCCTGATTTTTCTTTTCTTTATCATAGCCATAACAATATGTGGAAGGGGACAATAGTCTCTCCTCATCCTCTCCTCTATCCCACATCCCTGCTCCTATAACATTTACTATTACTTATTCTCATTATCATACTTCATGATTTCAAATGTATTGTTAATATTCTTTTCTGGGTTCCCTGTTTCTGAAGGTGGTGCATGTGTTTTCACTGACATTTTCAAGAAATCTAATATGCTTATTAAAATCTAAAAGGGTTTAAAAGGTACCCTTCTGCAGAATGTATTTGTTGTGTGTATGTTCCCGTGTTTTTGTTAATACAAGTTCTGACAATTATGTTTAAGGACTTCCTGCCATGTTGCGTATGTTGACAACACTTATGTTGTACAAACAAGTTGGTAAGGTTTCTTAACCTTGGTATATCAGTATCTCTCAGCTGTGTTCTGTTCATGTGTGGTGTGTCTTGCTGAGTGGCATTCATTATTGTTGCATGTTTCTGTGAGCTGTAGGAATGGCAGTGCTGATGGTCATTCCAGAAAAAGAGTTTTGAAATTGCATTGAAGGATGGACTAGGCAATGGTGTCAGTGCATAGCTTTCCAAGGTAAGTACTTCCAAAGTGACCATCATGATATTTAGCAATGAAGTAAGTAGCACTTTTCCTAGGATGAGTTTGAAAACTTAATTGTGAGACTTCTTATATTAAATAGGTATTTGGTCATAAATGCATATAAATGCAGTACACGAATACCAGTGAGAACAAGGGACCAAAGCAGCATCTCCATGAGTTATGGGTCTGAGTATTTGCACATGTTTCCTACCAGCTTTGTTCACTTGATATTTTTATAGCATAGTTTCTTCTGGAAGTTAAATTTGCAGTCCTAAGCAACCAAGTTGAGACTTTTCATATTGCACAATAAAATATTCTCTAACATCTTAACTACAAGATCCATTTGAACAAAATAGGATGCTGATATGATTTATGATTTTCATAGTTAAAAACAGAGATCAATAATGACATGACCAGTATGGTATCTGATAACAGAAAGAAAGGTTACAAATACCATCAAATATAATCAAAAAGGATATATAATCACAATTTTAGAAAGCCAAATGTGAGACTCTGGGCCTAAATGTTGGACACCATATGCAAATTTTATAACTCAGTCTTCCTGAATAAGAAATCTTTTGCATGACTTAAATGTCATAAACATTTTATAAGCTTTTCCTAGCAGCAGATTTCCTGTACTGGGAGTTAAAGGGCAAGTGTAAACCCGAGAACATGTTCTACATATGTATGACAGATATAAAAACACACCAAATGACCTTTACAAACATTTCAGTCTGACCACTTTTATCCTGAAGATAAACTGCCAGACTGAATCCACATTTTGATCAAGTCACCAATATTTAAAAGTCTCTACTTCTGAAAATAGAGTGGTTTCTTTCTGCATAATAATATTAACAAGGGCCTCCTGTTCTGTGAGTTATATTGCTTTCTTATCCTTCAAAATTTCTTTTTTTTTTTTATTCTAACCCAGAAGTATAATCAAATATGCAGTTTAATCCAGATAGAATAAACTATTCTTTAATTGAGTTCTAATGTATCATGTTAATGTGGTTAATTTTATAAGTTGATTGTGCCCTACAAGGCATATTTCAGAAGCCAGGAGCTTAAAATATGTTCCCTGCCTTCAAAACATCTCCTGAATGACCTGATCTGAGTTTATATTACCTGACTTCAAGTTCAAGAAGGCAGGCAAAGGAAGTATACAAATGAGAAGGGCCGTTTCGCCCTGGGGGATATGGTAAGAAAAAGAGACAGCTCTGGGTGGACAGGAGATTGGGTTTGGCTCTTAGTTTTACCCGGGGCTGGATCAAAGTATAAATATCAAATAAATAAATTCTCACTGTTGCTTTCACTTTTCTGTGCCACCCTAAAAGAAACCTCCCAAGTGGTTTATTTATTGACAAAGTAAAAGACAGGCTCTGTAAGCCAGAAACATAGAAACTAAACTTTAAACCCTGAGAATGAAATCTGAATCTGTTTTTTTTTTTTTTTTTAAATATTCAGATTTCAGTCTAGACCAGTTTAGTGGAGGCACTAGTTTCAATCACTCAGGAAAATTAAGATTTGCAGTGAACAAATCTTGATAGGCCAAGATGTACTCCAACCTAGCAATCTACCTGAAATGACATTTTTATTTTCTTGTGCTTTTTCTGATACCATGGAAATAACACTCTCAAATTGGAATTGGAGAAGGGAGCAGAAAATGTATAACCTGACAATGTGAACCCAGGCCTCATGTAGGTGCCATTTAAAGTATCTGGAAACTATGTTTTATTTGAATGGCTGATATTTCAGGTGGTCCTGTTGCCTGCCATTAATTCTAACACACGTGGTTAGCAGGCAAAGGGAAGCCTTTAAACACTGTTCATCGGTTACATATTCAGAAATCTTAACCATAAAAGAGTGTTTTCTTCTCTGTTTCAGACTGAAAGCCCAAAAGAATGTGAGTCTTAAACACACCGGATCTTGAGAATTAAGTTCTTACATATCTGGATACTCAAGTTATTTATTTTTGTAAGAAAAAATTTACAAGGCTCCTTTTTAATGTGAGCCAGTGGAGCAGCCTTATGTATATGGAGATGATATAAACCTAAGAGAAGGATCACTCCAGCTCACTAAATGAATTAAGATCATCAGACATGCCCCCAGACCACTGTGGAATCTAATATATAACATCAGGAGGGTTTATTTTTCCATGTATCCTTCTTCCAATTACTGTGCATTCTAGCACTGCCACTTCATGTAACATTATGTAAAGAATTCTCTATTAGAGTTAGAGCAATAAACTCCTGTGCTTCTGGTCCACTTTCCATGGGATAAACACCCCACATGTGTTACTCATTTCCAGGGTATTTCATCTGTGCTTGCTGTCATTCACATTAGATAACCAATATAACATCATGGAAAGTAATATAATGCAGAAGGTACTATTAGTATTATTATTTTATCTGGATTTTTAATCCAGCTTGCAAGAACTTTTTTCATGTCTGGGAAAAATAAAAAAAAAAAGAAAGGAGACAGTTAATTCTATCTCTGGACAATCTGCTAATAGCAAACATCAAGGAAATGTAATTCATCTGCTTTGGTAACTTTGCTGAGAGAGTTTCAGAAACTACTCTGAAAATTAGCTGTAATCCACTTAGAAAAAAATGTGGTTTTTCAGAGAAAAGAATTTTCCCAGTAGCTTCAGCTACTTGTTTAAAAATAATGGTATAACTTTCAGAAATTTTATTCCCCCAAATGTTTTAAGTGAAATATCAAGTATGCAGCTTTATCAAAACCCTAACGTTTATTATTTCTGTGCTGGGTTAAATTTTGTATTCCATTTTATGTACCTAACCATGAATTTTGTTTTTTCATATCTCGGTAATCTGACATGCATTGCACGTAGTCTGTCTTGCCCTATTGACTGATTGTTTTTAACAACGTCTTGTTTTATCTACCAGATTAGAAAATTGCAAGAGTGGCTGTCTTATTACATACTTCCAGAAGACTTAAAATATTACAGGCACCCAGAATATCTGAGACTAAATATATGACCTCATGCTAATTTTCACACTGGGCTGTACAATTCTCTTTCTGTTTCCCCCTTGATTGCACAGTCTCTATGGATTTATAAGCGTATCCCTGGGGGTTGGTCTATAGTAAATGGTCAATAAATGATTACTGAATTAAATTATTGCCCATTTTTTACTCCTTTAATGGAACATCCAAAAATATAAAAAATAATCATAATAGTCTCATGCATTTTAAGTTTATATTTAGAAGATTGAACATTTAAATGGTGAAAGCTGGTCTAATCTTTACTATCTTCTGAGCTGTCATTGAATTCATTTCCCCAGCTATCATTTCACTACTTTATGTAAATGTTAGTTCTTTCCAATGTTCACATAACTATTTCACATACACATGATTAAAAGAGAGATTGAAATTGTATCAATGTTGAAGTATCAAAGTACAGATTTGTACAGAGTAGAACTACTTCTAATATCATACAAGAACTTTTCTCAATTAAATGATTATATAAAGAAAAGTATGGATAGTCTAAGTTTCTTGTTATTTGCATGATTGACTGTTCCTCAAGTCTCCTTAATTGTGTTTATATTTCTTTCTTTAGTTCCTGAAAATGGTATAATACAAGTGCTGCCTCACTAGGCAAAAAACATAAAAATTGGTATGGTATTTCTGGGTTTATAAATTTAAAAAGTCCATTGATAGTGTTAATTCAATTTGTATTACAAATTATTTAATGAGAACTCAGCCTTCTATATCAGAAAGAAGAGAATACTTTTTCTCTGGACATATCAACAAAGAATCAATAACAAAATATGATTCATGATACCATTACTTGAAGTAATTGTCTACTAAGAAAGGTAAAACCTCTTGTTTTAAATATACATATCTAAAATGCGAATGACAAAGCAAATGCCATTAAACACTTATGTCTTCACCTTCACATTGCATTGTGTTCCTCTTAGGCACTGATCTCAATCAGATTGTGAGAGCTGACTATTAAATGTTTTCTGAGTTTGACATAATGTGTGTAGTCAGCCCGAGGTGAATTGGAACTGAGCTAAACTCATTATTTTTTCACTCTTGCACTATAAAACGCATTTTACTTTTTGTCCAGGTTATTTATGCCTCAAAATTAGATGTAATCTTTTCAAAGATATAAGGTGAGATATTGGGGGTAAAGGACCGAATGTAGCATTTCCAGCTTTCGAGTTGCCAATCATGTTCTCAGCACCCAGGGAACTCACCCACAGGACTGAGGCAGCAGCAATCTGCTCCAGTCATAATACTGTAGACAGACGGACTGGGGGTTTGCACTTTATCCATTTTTGTGGGTTCTCTTGGTTTTGGGTTGTTTCAAATGAGTCTAGAGCTTCAAAAAGGTGTAAAATTGATACTATTTGATGTCCCCCAGGCTTTTGTGATAGTAGGAAAAATCATGTGGATGGAAACTTCCTCACGCAGTTCTAAGCACCAAGTGAGATGAAGGCAGGGCAGGGGGGAGGTGAGTAAATAACCCCAAAGAGTAGAGCATGGGTGGGGGAGTCATTCTTTAAGTATTGGAAAAGTCTGGGAATCCTTGATCCCTTGTTTGCTGTCCTAAGAGGTTGGAAAAATACATGCTAAGGGTTGGGATTACAAGAAAAGAGATCACCTTTATCCTATTCTTGGTCCTAAGGACCACTTCTCAGGATCCATGCTGAGAGTCAAATATAGGTTTGAGGTGTGTGGGATTCATGCTGAAATGTTTCCCTCTAGGTTTATAGCAATTTATTCTAAAGGCATGCTTAAAGACACGCTTTGTCCCTATAGTGAAGGAACTTTCTTGAGGGATGCTTTTGGGATACTGCTTTCAATTCAGTTAATCACCTTGTCAACCCCATTCTTCAGATCACTTTGATAGATGGAGCCCAGCTATTAAATGCTAGCTGAATGAAGTTTTCTCTTTACATAACCTTTGTCATTCATAGCAAATCTTCTTCCCTGAGGCTTCTCCTGTCAACCCAACCTCTAGTGAACTGTTCAACCTTCAACACTTACTCTTTTCCATCTACTTTGTTATCAAAATGAACATTCCTTTCAAAGGCTATGAAGACTCAAATTCAGATATCGGCATAAATTATTAAAAATGTAAGTTCATAGGAATATAAATAGCTATCTAAAAGGCAAGATGCAATAGCACTTTATTTTTTGGGCTAAAAACAGTGATTGAAATCAAAAGATTTTCATAAGCAGCTTTAATTTTACTAAGCAGGGCCAAAAGATGCATGAGAGGCCTAATATTACCCCGAGATAAGTTGAGGCCAATTTTTCTTAAATCTTTTTTTTAAATCTGTACATGATGCTTAAAATCTAATTGTATTCATTTTTTTTTTTTTTAATAGCTTCTGTAACCACTTACCACAAACTTCATAGCTTAAAACAACACAAATAAATTTTCCTACAATTCTGGAGGTTAAAAATTCTAGTATGAAGATGTTGGCAAGACTGCATTTCTTCCGGTGGCTCTTGGGGGAAAATTTACTTCCTTGCCTTTTCCAACTTCTGGAAAGTTGTCACATTCCCAGGTCTACATTCCTTCTTCCATCTCCAAAGCTCATGATATGACTTCAACATCTGTTTTTGTTATACTATCTTTCTGACTGTGATCCTTTTGCCTCTTTCGTAGAAAGACACATTATTACACTGGATCCACAGAATAATTCCAAATAGTCTTCTCATTACAAGATCCTTAATATGTACAAAAATCCCTTTTGCCATGTGAGATAAAATATTCCCAGGCTACAGGGATTAGGATATGGATGTCTTTGGAAAGCCCTAATTAATTAACATTTATTCAGTATCTGTAAGTCATTCCTTCCTATACTTAAAGATATTGAGCATCTCTTATGATGTAGGAAATCTCTTAGGCCTCAGTGATAGAAAAATGAATAAGACTTGGGCCTCAACATAACAATAGGGAAATTAACCAATAGTTATTGACCCTTTCATATGTTCTAGATATTTGGGTTATTGAAATCTTGTTTTCAACTCATAGAAAGTCATTGGGGTTGGCTGTATTACTCTTTCCATAGTGTAGATGAGGAAATTGAGTCACTAAGAAGTTAAATAATTTACCAGTGTAAATAGCTGGGAAGGGATAAAAATCTGCATCTAAACCCAGCCAGCATGTCTCTGAACCTGCCCCTTACCTACCTTGCTGACAGACACCCCCCGTGACTTTTCTACATCTACTCCTTGTCAGAATAAATCATCCAGATGTCAGCTAACTTTCCGGCACATGGTAAGCACTCTGTAAATCCTAATGATGGCAGTGGTGATGACAGCAGTAGTTTTGATGATAATGACTTGAAGAACAGATTGGATACCTTGATGAGGCTTGGTTAAGGAAAAGCTGAACTCTAATGCTTCCTTACTTCTCAGTACTGCTGGGATATTCCATCAAAATACAGAGGGATCAAAGGAAGGGGAGTTTGACAAAGCAGGGCCTGATAGGAAGAAGGAAACTGTCCAGCTCTCAGATGCCATTTTTATCTGAATTCTTTGCTATGTGCTCCCAGAATGATACAATGTGTTCATCCTATGGCTTCCTTAATTACCAACTAATTAAGAAAATGATGGATAACCACTGTCTCTTCCCAGTAATATAACAAGGTAGGTGGGCCAGTGCCCTAAGCATAGGGGTGTGACAAAAACACAGCATGACATCTGCCATTAGCAGAATAATCGCAGCTCCCAACATACCAAATGCAGCCAATCTTTTAAGCCATCCTATGATTAGATTTGCTGTTTCAGATATCCAAATCCAGGGATTCCTACATCAGTTCTTGCTTAGGCTAAATAGAAGTGCACAAATCAACATCTGAGTTTTTTAGCAACAGCAAAAGGAAATGTCTACAAATTAGCAATAGTAAAAAGAAATATCTACAAATTCAGACTCAATCATAATACTGAATTTCTATTTACAATCCTGGAAGGTGTAGTTTTGTTAACAGGAAGAGAAAGGAAGTCATTTTGGTTACAAATGGGCTTCCATGAAAAGGTCTCCACAGAGATTCAAACAGTTGGGGAGGGAGGACATGGACAGTTTGTTTTTCCATGTCCCTAACACCCCACCTTTGGTTTGGGACTGATAATGCTAGTATTTTCTGCAATTTAATTATTTAGTACATTTTTCCAACCAACCCAACCCATTCCACAATTCTACCAGTGGTTCTTGATTTGAATCCTATGTTTTATTTCGAAAATATATTTGCACCTCTGTCCTTTTACTATCTTAGTCTTTACTTATGAGTCTACTATAAAGAATAACATTTAAGTTTTGAGCAAAGGTACTAAATGAAGCCTAAGTCTCACCATTTGGATAGCAGCAGATACTGGAAATTAGTTTATCTTATAATATTTACATCTCAAGTACAAAGTAGAACAGTACAAGCATAATTATTGTGATAGTGGTTAAAATATATCAGAACCCTTTGCTGGTTGGGATGTTTGACCCCTCCAAATCTCATATTGAAATTTGATTGCCAACTGTGGAAGTGGGGCCTATTGGGTGATGTTTGCCTCCTGGGGACAGATCACTCTTGAATGGATTTCATGAAAGGATTAATGGGGGGGAGCAGTGTTCAAGTTCTACCCCTGCTAGTTCAACCTGCAGGGCGGGTTGTTAAACACAGCCAGTAGCCCCTCTCCACTCTCTATCTTGCTTTCTTTCTGCTGTGTTCAAGGGATCTTTGCACATGCTTCTGCCCTAAGGGAAAGCAGCCTGAGGCTCTCCCCAGAATCCAGGCAGTTTTTGGCACCAAGTTTCCTGTGCATCCTACAGAAGCATGAGCTAAATAAATTTCTTCTCTTTATAAATTACCCAGCCTCACGTATTCCTTTATAGAAACAGAAAACAGGACAACACACCCTTGAAGCTCATAGCATTGAGTGGAGTTGGTAACACAAATCTAAAAACATTTTTAAAGCAAATTTGACATTCATTCATTCAACATTTAGTGATTATTATATTCATAGGAATATACTGTGGGAGGGTATATATCTATTTAGCCTTTCCAATCTTATATTGGAAAATGTCCAATATGATTTTTTGATTGTTTGTTTACCCGCTCCACTGCAGAAAAAGGGCAGACATATCTTTCCTATAGGAGAAATTTCATCAGTTAGCTTGTGAACAATGTGAGAAAGAGAAATTCAAGAAAGAGGGGAAGACCATCACCTTCTGACATGGAGGAAAGTCTAAATGGGAAGATGCATTTTATAATGCAAAATGAACAAAAAATCAGCAAAGGATTGCATGGTTTGCAGCAGAAGAAATGAGAAAGGTAGAAGGAGAGAAACTATTTTCTACGTGAGACATGCAAGAGGAAGCCTGGACTGTGTCCTAGAGATGCTTCAAGAAGTATTGCTTAAAAAATATTATAAACGGAAATAAGCAACACTTTACTTATTTTATGTAACCTAAAATATTTTATGTAATTCATCAGGTGAGTTCATATTTGTGTTTTTCACTTTTAAAACTGTAGGGTAATTGAAAGTTTTCACCAACCTCTTTCCCACCTTAAATAAATAAGAGATGGAAAACATGTGGGTGGCAGAAAAGTGAGGGTGCAGATGGAAAATACAGAAAAGGCTTGAGGTAAGAATTGAGTTTTGCTTTGTAGTTTTAAAGAAAGGTGTGATTTGAAGTGGAGGAGACATAGGGGGAAATATTCCAGGGAGGTAAAACATAAGGGTAAAAGACTAGAAAAAATAAGGTTGGGGAAAGAATCTTGAGACTTGTGAATGCCAGCCTAGAGATTCTGAAACTTCCTATGGTAGGCAGTGGCATGCTGTACCCATGAACTTCATTGAATACGCGAGGAATAAGAAGAGATGAAAGGGTCCTCTCCTTGTCCGTCTTTCACTCCTTGCATTCTGGTGATATAATGCTCAGTAAGGGGAAAGTCTGTACATCTATTTCCTCTGTCTGCAGTAACAAATTAACACAAACTTGGTGGGTCACAACAACATAAGTTTATCTTCAGTTCTGAAGGTCAGAATTCTGAGTCTGTCTTCCTGGGCTAAAATCACATGTCTACAGGGCTGTCTTTGTGTTAGGAGGCTTTTAGGGAGAAGACTTCTTGCCTCTTGGAGCTTCTGGAGGCTGCCTGCTTTTCTTAGTTCAAGGCCCTTCTTCCTCTACCTTCAAAGCCAGCAACATCTGGTACAGTCCTCCTCACCCTACCATCTCTCAGTTTCTCCTTTCCTCCCTCCTCCCTCCACTTTTAAAAGTCTATGTGATTACATTGGGCCCACCCATATAATCTAAAATAATCTCTCTATTTTCAAGTCAGCTAATCAGCAAATTTAATTTCATCTGCTACCTCAATTCCTCTTTTGCCACATACCAAACACATTCATGCATTTCAGGCATTTGGAGGGATGTGAGTGTGGGTGAGGCAGGGGAGGTATTATTCTGTTTACCAGTCAGGACAGGCACTGATTTGAGTAACTGACAGTGAGAAAGAGTTTGTACGTTCTGAGGTTATAATACTGGTACTTTCAGGGAAGGAGGTTTATAAAAAAATCATGGTAAAAATGACTAAGCATTTTCATTGGTCATCAACGCAATATGAGCCAACAGTTTGAATAGGAAGCTCCATGAGCTTGGGGATGACTTTAGCCACATTCTTGCCAGTGTGCCCACTGTGTTTATTAAATGTTGGACTTAGCCATTTTCATAAATTATCTCATTAAAAATTCACAAGAACTGATGGGCTCTTTTTATGAGTGGAAACAGCTGCTCAAGAACTTTGCTTCAGCTAATGTCCACTCTTCTTCCCCGTAGCATTTATTTTTCCCTTTTTACTAGATCAGGAAAAAACATACACTGTCTGCCCTCTGACTTAACAAACAACTGCCTCCTTTGATGCTACTATCCCTTCTAACTTACTCTATTCTATATGGAGAAAAAGTCTTTTTAAAGAATTGTCTATATTCTCTTTGTAAAATTCTTCTCCCCTGGTTTTTCCCCACCAAATCCTTCCAAACAGTACCCTATTCTGCCACCAAACTGCTCTTATAAAGGTTACCTATGGACTAGTCTGTCCATATCATTTACCACCCCAACTGGGGCATACTTAAGAGTGAAACAGGTCATCGGGATAACAGGTGAAGACTTGCAGCAAACCCTGTGTCTGAGATTGTGTTCTCTAAAAGCAGACACTGACTCAGAGAGTTCCATGAAAAAGTTGATGGGTTGTGCAGGTAGAGATTATTCCAGGAGGCATACCTGTAAGAAAATGAGGAAGTCAGGGTGGAGCAGAGGGAGAATCTAACTCAGCATGTGGGTACAGGAGAGACTTAGCTTATCCTAAAGGAAAGCTCTGCAGCTGAGTTGGCCCTTGGCATCATCCCAAAGTCAGCCAAGGAGGCTTTGCATACCTGTATCAGCCATGAGCTATTTATTGGGACTTGGGGCCATAACTTTGGGTAAGAAGGTTTCCCATGGAAGAGGACAATCCCCAGTGACGGATGAAGGTGCAAGCCAAAATCTGAGTAGCAGAAGGACGCTTATATGTTTATGTTAACTTTGATTAGGGAATCTAGATGGAACACCTGATTATCCCAACACTGAAATGTGTGGGCACCTTGCTAAATCAGATAGTCGTGTCTCAGAACTCATCTGACTTGTCTTTTCAGCTACCATTGATCTGGGTGATTATATCCTCTTTCTTGAAATACCTTATGTTTCTTCTATCACATTCTCTTGGTTTTCCTATTCTCTCACTGGCCTCTTCTTCCCTAATCTTCTCTTGTCATGCTTCCTCATTTCTTTGATTAGTGAGCTCTGTTGTGACACAGAACTCAGTCTCCTGCCACTCTGCTGACTCCTCAGGCCAGTGTCTGCAAAGTACTAGGCACAAGGACAAATCCTGTTCATTGCCTAATGTGGTAAATAAAGTTTTATTGGAAGACAGCCACACTCATTTTTATTGACTATGCTACAATCACAAAGTTAAGTAGTTGTGATAGAGACCGTATGCCATACAGAGCCAAAAATGTTACTATCTTGCCCTTCCACGTGGAAATTACTATTAAGTTAGGGATGGAAGAAGACAATAAACTGTGTTTAAGTACATTAGATAATTTGATGATAAATTTTAGGTATTGACTTGGCTGAGGCACAGTGTCCAAATATTTAGTAAGTCATCATTCTGAATGTTTTCTGTGAGGGTGTTTTTGGGTGAGATTAATGTTTAAATTGGTGGACTTTGAATAAGTACATTGCTTTCCATAATGTGAGTAGGCCTTGTCCAATCTGTTGAAGGCCTTAATAAAACAGAAGAGTGACCTCCCCTAGGTGGGAAGGAATTATGCAGAAGACAAACTTTGGACTTGCATTGCAACATCATTTCTTCCTTAAATCTTCATCCCACTGTCCTTCCTTGAAAATTTTGGATTTGCCTCTACAATTACATGAGCCAATTCATTAAAATAAATCTCTTTCCATCTATGTGTACATCCTATAGGTTCTGTTTGTCTAGAGAACCATGCATGACTAATAGAGACAAGACAAGGATGAAAAGTTAAAACTAGAACTAGGAGCAGTGAATATATCAGATATGTGTATGTGGTGGGCGCAAGAGAATCTCACAGGAAAAGTGACATTTTTAAAGACCTAAAGAAGATACTTCTGTTTTTTAGATATGGGATCAGATCACATAGGGCAATAGACAGCTAAACATTTTTTTATAAATGAGGTATGTAGCACTTTTTCTAGAACTTAATTGTCTGATCTACCATGGTTGGTGTTCAACATGTATTTACTGATTGAGTGAGTACCTTCAGTAAGGTATACATTCATGAGTCCTTTAACAGTTATGTGTTCTGAGAAATGCATTTATAGATGACTTTGTCATTATGAAAATATTACAGAGTATACTCACACAAACTAGATGGTGTAGAATGCTATACACCCACGCTATAGGCATATTGCTATAAGCCTATCACTATGCCCATGCTGTATGCCTATCACTGATTTCTCCTAAGCTACACACTTGAACAGCGTGTTACTGAAATGAATACTATAGGCAATTGGAACATAATGGTAAGTATTTGTGTACCTAAACATAGAAAAGGTACAGTAAAAATATGGTATATAATCTTACAGGAACACCATTGTATATGCAGTTTCTTGTTGACTGAAATTCATTTATTGACTCTACATGATTCTCAAGATTGTATCTTTAGCTTGAGTCTTTGCCCTCGACTCCAAACAATTGTATACAACTATGTCATATGCACCTCTTCTTTCCATGTGGGTTTATAAGAAATCTCAACGTAACATGTCAAAAGATGAATGCATGATGACATCGTCCTGTCTCACTCTTTCATCTTCAGTAATTCCTACCCTGAATTCTCTGTTTAAAAATGGCATGCCCTATTCCTTCCTCCCTGCCTCCCTCCCTCCCTTCCCTCCTCTCTCCCTCTCTGTCTCTCTCCCTTTGCCTTCCTTCCTTCCACAATGGTATAAGTATTTGTGTATCTAAACATAGAAAATGTGCATATATTCTCCCTCCCTTCCTCTCTCTCTCTCTCTTTCTTTCCATTAACTATTAATAATAACTAACAATAATAATCTCTTATATTAGTTTGTTTTTTGTAGCAATAACCTTCCCATAAGGTAAATTACTTGAAGAAACGATTTTTTTTCTTTTTCTTTTTTGTATTTTTTTTTTTTTTAATGGTTCATTGGCTTATTGGCATATTCCTCCTCTCTAAACCAGTCTTTGGTGCATTTTACACATATATGTTACACATACATATTACATCCAAATATACAAAGTGAATGCAAATAAAAGAGGAGATACATCAGTTAAAGATAATGAAAATACCTGGAAACAATGCTCTACAGAAACTCACCTGTCTCAGAAGTGTCTTTGCAGAAGTGAGGTCATTTTAGAATCTTCTAATCTGTACACACATTGAAAGCCTCATCACTCATTCTATAAAACATATTAAAAGGTACCAATATCTCACATTCAACATACATTTTTACTGTAAAAATTTGACTTTGGAATTAATTGCTAAGTTTAACTGCTTAAAGTTGATATTCACTTCTCTTTAATTACTGGACATGTTCTGAAAATCTTTAAAGAATAAAGAAATTTAACCTATAAACTCTTCAGTTATAATGATATGTTCAGTGATACTAATTTTAATACCTAATATAGTTCAAAAATTTTCATCTAAAATAGACATTTAACAAAATATTCATTAATGCCAAATTGCACTTCTTGCATTTTGGATCCAGTTAAGTATTTTTAGCATAATTTTTTTGTTGACCTCTAGCAGTTATGAGCAAAGGGGTCTTTCCAGAACCAGAGGAATAAGAAGTTCTTATAGCCACCTGTATGGGGGGGGGGGGGGTGTCAGGAGTTTGGGCAAGCAAGTTGGAGACAATGTGCAGAGATCCTTTAATCAGATTTGCTCACAAAGCTGGTTAAGGGCAGTGGCTGCCAGGGAGTGTGCCACTGAGGTTGCTCTGACTGACAACGTGCCATGGGAAGTGACACTATCTCAGCTGATGGCCTACAGTTGCAGGTGACTTCAGAATCTGCCCTTGATCTTGAACTGTGGCTCTGTTCTTCCCAGGCAGCCTCAGACAATGACTTAGAACAGTGGCAGCACATGGTGTGACCGTTTCTGTCTAAGGAGGACCCTCCACAGACATCTTTGTGCTGGGGCTCCCACCAGGCCACCTGGGACTTCCTCAGAGGCGCATTGTAGTCAGAGGCTGTTTCCAACAGCTCTTCCTTCCTTCTTCCTACACGTGTCAGACCTAGGATGGTTGACAGGTCTTCTTGACTACTCCAGCTCTATCTCTTTCCTTATCTTTAAGACGCATTGACTTCAATAAATTTCTTGTACTTCTCTGTCTTTGTATCCGCTTCCTGCAGGACACAGCTATCAGAAGGGCATGACCTAAGGTACTTTGCCTGGCTTTTAAAGTCATCGTAAACTAGACCGATAATGCCGGTTCAGCCCGATCTCTCAGTTTTTCCCCACATAACCTTCCTTTGCAGGCAAGTTGACTCCAGCATGAGACAGTGATGCCATCTCTAATATATGCTCCCTTTATTTAGGCCTTGGCTCCTATCCTGTTTTCTGTCCTCTGTGATTCCATGCATTCAAATCCGGCTATCTCATAATTCCCATAGGCTTCGTGAATCCTTCTTTTACGATGCCAGCCAAAGCAGATTTATAAAATCTCTAAAACTCTGTTACATTGAGAGGAAAAACTCATAGCACATTGCTTAAATATTTCAATAACTTTATCTATTTACTTTTAATGTATTCCCAAGGTCAATTAATAAATCTTTTATATTCTTTTCCTCTCTCATCTGCTAGTAGGTTTCTAGGTACCTAGGAGAGTCTTAGACTTTTTTTTTTTTTTTAATTGATGAATTCAGACCTATGAGCCAATTGTTGAATTGAAATACTTGGAAAAAATTGAAAGAGGCTAACGTCTAATAGCAGCTACTATCAGATATAAAAGAAAAGAGCTGGACCTCAGAACTTGTAATAAAACAGCAGTGTTTCTAATTAAATTTCAGACTTGTTAGGAGGTTGTACTGTGATTCGATGATAATGAGAGGTCTGGACACCAAGAGGAAGTGTAATATGGAAGTGGGTTTATCATATAAATCACATTACATTAAAAAAAAATCACATACAACCTTGACCAAAGCAGTTTTATTAACTGCTCTGCTAATGCAAACCACTTTGTGGAGGAAAGAAGAAACAAAAATAATCTTTGTCTTATATTTTTTCAAAGTCATGATTGATTTAATGAGTCTAAAATGGGATCCTTTTCAGGAAGTAATCTTGACAAACATAGGCTTATCTCCTTTTGACAGCAACAATAAACTGAAAGTCAAAAAAGCAAGAGTCAGAAAGAAAAGACATTTGTGAGTGAGGTGTGTGTGTGTGGCAATGCAAGCCTGGGTCTAAGAGTTTCTGCCCATGAACTTGAGCTGACTTAATTGGGGAAAGTAAGATGTATCATGGCTAAAGAAAACGGAGGATCTTTTGTAAGTCCAATTTGCCTTCTGGAAGGCATATGACTCAACAAGCCAGCATTTATTGGACTCGTGGGAAAGAAAACAGTGTTTGAAAACCTGGCACCCGAGATTATAAAAGCCAGCTCCCCTCCCGGAGGCTGAACAGGCAGGGGTCGAGAAACTTGGAGCCCTGAGCTCCCTCAAGTAAAAAGAGATCACGACACAGGAAGAACACAAATAAATTTCGGGGCAATAGTTTAGGCCCTTCATTTCCTGATGGTTTCTGGCTCCTTCCCTTTTTGAATTGGGAACAATGGATCAATGGAAAACTGTTTATGAAAAAGGAAGTTTTGTCCACTTATAATTGTAACACCAACCCGATTCATAAAAATCTAGTATCTAATTTCTTTCAGAGGTTTATTTCCTGGGGCACCATTATCTTTCTGTATGGTAAGGTCAATGGAGTGGCTATAAGAGTAAATGAAATTTCTTACCATTGTTTTTTTCTACGTGGTTCTTTGTTTGCTTCCTATTTTCCAACAGTGTTTCTGACAAGGATCATCTTCTCAAACAATGTCCCAATTTAATGGTAGACTTGGAACTTCGTGAATTTTGCCTATAAGTTCTTGGTGAACTCAATTCATAGTAATAAAATGATAGCACTGGTTCAAGTCTTCCTCCTTTATCCAGGTAACATTCCTTCATTTAGGTTTAAACTGGGATCAGAGATTCAGGGGTGCATCCTTACAACCTCCACAGTGACAGATGCTGTTTATTTAGAAGTCATTGTCATGATTTAGATGAAACATATTGGTGAGGATTAGAGTCCTTTCAATAATCTACAAGGAGGAGTTCCAAAGTCAATTACAAAGGGGAGTCCACACCCCTCTGTTTGTAGAAAGCAGAAATGAAAACATTCTTACCATTCATTACAGTTTTCTTTTAGTAACTTTTCAACAAAAGCGGTGAAAGATACACTAAATAAAAACATCTTGCCCTATCTTCTGAAAGAAACTGGTTATGCCTGTTGCTCTTTTGCTTTATTAAAACTTAACACAAGCTGAAATAGGTTCTTTGTCAATCCCATAAGTCATGGATTTTTTTACATTTTGTGCATATCCTAAAAGTTACAGTGTCACATTACATTTCTAAGAATTTAAAACCTAAGTTTGAAACCAATATCGATGACTTTACCTAGTTTAAGTTAGTATCTCAGAATAAATAATCAATTATGTATCTGAACATAAGTCAGAAAATAAGAGTGTGGTTTAAAATCACAGAATCTTCTAATAAAATGTCCTAGTTAAGTTACAAATACAATGTGAGGTAATGCAAGCTATGTATAACCTTTAAGAAAAGAATCCTAGGTTACAAATGATTCCATTTTACTGTAGTAGTTGAATATATTGCATTTGTTTTACATGCTTTGACTTTAAAATAAAACAAAAACTGCTATCACTGTTTAAATAACAGCTTGCAAAACACTTCCTTTTGGGAAATTTAACACATAAAGTAAATAAGTTTTACAGAGCAAATATTATGCCTGCAAAAAATGAGGATGTGACACAACTTTAGATTGAGACCAAAATAAAAAGGAATTGTTTTCTCTAGAATGTTCAGATCAGGTAAAGAAAGGCAGCTCCTGGTACACAGGTTCTAAAGCTGAAAACCAATAGGTAGCCTGTGGTGTATTTCCTGAGGATCTTAGAACTCCCCTGCTCTGAATTCCTAGGATCCAAACTCGAACCATGCTATAAGCCGACTTCAGTCTCAAATTGTGATATATTTTGTCAAAGTAAGTTGTTGATTAGCATTTATTAAAATCACACAAGTATAACCAATCCTGTACCTCATATCCCCAAAAGGTATTAATTCACTCAACCTATTCTGCTTAGTAGGATAACACAACTAATCTCCAGTGAGATTCATCTGTTAATTTTTCTAAATGATTCACCACCTTGGCTTTGATAATTCTTTTCATAGATATGACTGGCTTAAACAGTCATTAAAGGTACCTGCGATGGTTTGAATGTGTCCCCCCAAATTCATACATTTGGACCTTAATCCACAGTGCAACAATGTTGAGAGGTGATTAGATTGTGAGGCACTCTTGAATGAATTAATATCATTACTGTGGGATTGGGCTTTTTATAAAAGTGTGTCTGGTCACCTCTTGTTCTATCTTGCTCTTACCTCTTCTCTCCATGTTCTTGAAGTTCACAATATCCAGGTTTGTGGGCCAAATAAATTTTGGTTCACTGTAAATTAAGTATTTTGTGGTATTCTGTTAAAGCAGCATAAGATGGACTAAGAAAGTCCATGGAAGATACCCGTATGCCTTAAATGTGAACACACAGTTTTCACTTCCTAGTCCCAAGCCAAGTCTAGGAAATGGAGGACAACCCAGAGGAACGTGTCTAAGAATGGAATGAGAAATAGCTGTCTTCCACTGATGCTTAATTAAAGGCTAGTGTGAATCAGAATTTCCCCAGTGGGGTCGGGGGCCATGGTTAATAATGTAGAATATGGCGTTTGATAACCCGTAGTATTCTGATTCAAAAAGTCAGGGTAGGATTCAGTTTAAGAACCCATCATACAAAGACTTTTGGTAATTCTTATTCCATGGTTCTAAAGTCCATCCCTTGAAGATATTTAAGCAATTGAAGGCTTTAATCTCTTACCTAACCCCAAATTCCTTTTAAAAATAAACTTTGAGCTAGAGAAGCTATAAAATGATTATCATGTTCTTGAAGACAGTAGGTAGTTGACTCATCTTCTCTCCCAGGGGCACTAATTGACATTTATCTTCAGCTCAGTCACTTCCACAGCCCACTCATTTAATGATGGCACAACCCTGTGGTTAGAAGCTTCATAAATGGAAATACACACAGCAGTGGTGGCCTTTTATTTATATACTCATTTCAAAGAGAAGTCAGGGCAGTTAGCTGTGTACAGTCTGTTTACTAAACAGAATTTAAGCAATGGGCATAGACAGAGATCCTTTCAGCTTAATGTCTACCAGATGATTAAAAAAGTTTCCAGTTAGCTTCCTGCTCATGACCCAGCCAGCAAAGCGGTAATACCTGTAAAATAATTAGGGTACAGCATGTGCTTAATTTATTCCAAACATTGCAAGATTTTCCCATTAGCATTAATGGCTTGCTTATAGCGGAACCCTAGAGTCAACATAAAATAATAGGAAGCAAAAAAGTTGCAACCAAAAAGGATGTGTTAAAAAAAAAAAAATTGCTCATACTATTTGTGGAGTGCTCCACCAAAAAGATTTTGGTTCAATGTTCACATTGTTCTCCCCAGACAGTACTAATTTGTTTCCAATTAAAAGAAAATAGATTGCAAATGACTTCACCGAGCAGCCTGGTCAAAGGAATAAGGTCTAACTTAGAAAGTTGCCTCAGGAGTATTTTGCTGCAGGGTGCAAATCTAGTTCTTGGTTGTGCAGAAGAGCAATGTTTAAAGAGAGGAGTGAGAGTTACTCTGGTCATGGAATTTATGTGCTGCTGAAGCTAGTTACTATCCTGTATTTGGTAGTTTGCAGAAGCTTCGAGGTCTTTGTAGTGTATAGAGATTAATAAACTTGCATATCAATTAACTTGTAATTGTTAATGCTTACCCTTATTTTTAATGGTGTAAAGCTTTCCATTCACTCTCTTGTCATGAGAGGGTAATTGTTTCCTTATGATCTTCATCTCTTTGGTATTTAGACAATGAACTATAAGGCAGGCATCTGACTAAGAGAAGACAGGGAGAAAGAAAGTGTCCTCAGTGATACGATAAAAGGCACTGAAGACCTATGACCCATTCTGACTCTTTACAAATCAAAGTTGGGAAATTCTCCTTATTCTTTGTGTTTGCACTAAAGTCCAGGGAACAACAGAAATGCTACGTTTCCACCTGGAAAGGGAAATGTTCTTGCATTTCAAAAATTAAAACATATTTTAAAAACTTAGACATTCTCTTTATTTACTTTACATAGTCTGATGGAAGTGGGACCTTGGCAATCTGTAATTACAGCACAGAATTCCTGTAGACATTTTCTAAAGAGAATCCAAATTTCCAAGGTGTCAATGGATCTATGTGGAGTTAATAAGCTTTATGCCTTAGGAGTCAGGGTAGTGTCTTTGGAATAAGGTTTGAATTGTTTCTAACCATTGAAGTTGGTGGGTCAAATACTGGAATGAAATGAAAGCAAGTAGCTATTCTCCTGTGCTCTGATTTGCTACCAGTAAGGACTGTGCTTGTAGCAATAAATACATACACACATAAGTAAAATAAATAAATACAATAAATATATACATACATAAATAAAATAAAATAAAAATTATCCCTAAAACAAAACAAAACAAAAAATATAAAACAAAACCTATCAAATCCTAACTAAACCTGGTTTAAGCAAAACAAAAGGGATTATTGGAATAAAAGGATTATTTTGGGAGAAAAAGAACTCTACTTGTTTAACTTTCATGAATATAGATTTTCAACTTCCTGGATCTTTATACTTGTCAGAAACCAACACACACCATGAAACCACACATAAACCTTGTATTTTTTTTTCCCTTTTTTTTTTATTTTTTATTAAATCATAGCTATGTACAATAATGCGATCATGAGGTACAATGTGCTAGTTCCATATACAGTCTGGAATATTTTCACCAAACTGGTTAACATAGCCTTCATGGCATTTTCTTTCTTTCTCTTTTTTTTTTTTTTAACTTTTGGGGATTCATTGAGGGTACAATAAGCCAGGTTACACTGATTGCATTTGTTAGGTAAAGTACCTCTTGCAATCCTGTCTTGTCCACAAAATGTGTGGCACACACTGAGGCCCCACCCCCCCCTTTCCCTCTCTCTGCTCTTCCTTTCCCCACCCCTCCTTCCTTCTTTCTCTCTCTGCTCTCCCCTTCCCCCACCCCTACCATGACCTTAATTGTCATTAATGGTCCTCATATCAAAATTGAGTACATAGGATTCATGCTTCTCCATTCTTGTGATGCTTTACTAAGAATAATGTCTTCCACTTCCATCCAAGTTAATACCAAGGATGTAAAGTCTCCATTTTTTTTTAATGGCTGAATAGTATTCCATGGTGTACATATACCACAGCTTGTTAATCCATTCCTGGGTTGGTGGGCATTTAGGCTGTTTCCACATTTTGGTGATTGTAAATTGGGCTGCAATAAATAGTCTAGTGCAAGTGTCCTTATTATAAAAGAATTCTTTTCCTTCTGAGTAGAAGCCTAATAATGAGATTGCAGGATCAAATGGGAAGTGAAGCTTGGGTTCTTTGATGGTTCTCCATACTTCCGTCCAAATAGGTTGTACTAGTTTGCAGTCCCACCAGCAGTGTAAAAATGTTCCCTTCTCTCCACATCCAGGCCAGCATCTGCAGCTTTCAGATTTTGTGATGTGGGCCATTCTCGCTGGAGTTAGATGGTATCTCAGGGTAGTTTTGATTTGCATTTCTCTAATAGATAGGGAAGATGAACATTTTTTCATCTGTTTGTTAGCCATTCATCTTTCTTCTTTAGAGAAGTTTCTATTCATGTCTCTTGCCCATTGATATATGAGATTGTTGGCTTTTTTCATGTAGATTAATTTGAGTTCTCTATAGATCCTAGTTATCAAGCTTTTGTCTGATTCAAAATATGCAAATATCCTTTCCCATTGTGTAGATTGTCACTTTGCTTTGGTTGGTGTCTCCTTAGCAAGAGAGAAGCTTTTCAGTTTAAGAAAGTCCCTTTTTTTTTTTTTTTTGTTCTTGTTGTTGCAATTGCCATGGCAGTCTTCTTTATAAAGACTTTTCCCAGGCCAATATCTTCTAGTGTTTTTCCTATGATTTCTTTGAGGATTTTTATTGTTTCATGCCTTAAATTTAAGTCCTTTATCCATCTTGAATCAATTTTTGTGAGTGGGGAAAGGTGTGGGTCCAGTTTCAGTCTTTTACATGT
>CAUYPK010018270.1:0-14085 GCA_963574355.1 Loris lydekkerianus
CATACCAATGGATGAATCACTGCAGTTTAACTCCTCCCTCCAGAAAATTCACCACGGCATGGATGACCTCATTGGAGGCGGGCACAGTATTCTGGAGGGACTGAGGGCCCAGAGACTGACCTTGAAGGTGGGGTCCCTACTAGGGGACAGGGAGAAGGCCTCTTGCTTTGGCCCCATCCAACAGTATGGTACCTGTGTTACATTTTGATTGCATGTCTTCAAACTGTGATATTTTGATGACAGCAGAGTTCTTGAATATTGGATCCTTCATGTTGGAGTTGACTTATTGTGAGCCTAAAAGGAACCAATTCCTTTGCCAGTATTTGGAACAAACCATAAAGTGGTCCCTCTTGGTTTCCAGGTCTTTTCTCATTTATTGAACTTAGTCAAAAGTGACTGCTATTAGAAGGGGAACGAATAATAGGCTGAGACATTCTGCATAGACTCTACTGTCTTATGAGTGAAGACCTGGCTGTAGTTTGCTACTTCACTCCAAGGTGATTTTCCCCGGGGGTCCCTCCTGTGGACTGCCTTGTAACTACCATCTTTTTGTACTTTAATAACTGAATCTCCATGGGAGGAGTCTTTGGGCTGCCTAACTGATTGCAAGAGATAGCTTTTGGAGCACCAGGTGGCGATCCCCAGACACTCTTTACTCTCTTTTTAGGCACAAGTATTTCTAGAAGCCCTGCCCTGATGGCACTGCTGAGACTCCAGCTTCTGGGAGTGGTATTTTATAGAAACATTACACAGACTGATGTCAGACATGATGTTTCAGTCTCAGCCCTTTTCCTGTATCAGCCCTGATGGATAATGGGGTGTGGACGCTGGCTGTTATCAGGGTGTGGTCCCCTGTGAACGAAGTACTCCCAGCCACTGAGCTGTGAGAAACAGTCACTCGGAAGTGTGAGCTTTATCTTAGTTTTTGTTGGACCATGTTGAGCCTGTCAGCTCCGTGGGACTTCAGTACATTTCTGAACAGTCCTTGCCATCTTTACTAGGGAGAGGGTCAGGCAAGTGCAGGTGACACTTGCCTCCCGCTGACAGTTGCAGTGTTTCAGATGGCCTGGAAGGGTGGTGTCTGGCAACCTGCAGGGCAGGCCCCTTTCATAAGAGCCCCCTGCAGTGATCTGACACGAGATACGTGTTGAGTAGCCTGCCCTCTCTTTAGGAAACTGCTGCTCTCCTTCCACATCTCTGAAAAGCAGCAGAACCCTTTTAGGACAGCCCTCCGTGTCACACTGATGAAGAGCCAGTGGGGGTTAGAGCTGATTGTTAAAGCACATGTTAGTTTCCTACTGAAGTCGGGCAGCACTGAGGAGTCCACGCACCTCCTGCCACCCACTTGTTGTCAGAGGCGAAGTGCTGGGAGGCTGTCAAGGTGCTCAGGGCTTGATACCTGAGGTTTCTAATTCCATTTTCTCTGCTTTGCCTCTTGATTCCCTCTACCTGCCTCCCACCCCATCTCTGTCAGGGAACTTTCTAGCTGAGCCATTTAAAGGAATACAGGAGAAGGCATGAAGGAGTTAGGCTGAAGTGTCCTGATGGTGGGCCAATTTATGAATACATTTCTGGACATTTGTGGTCATTTTCAGGTAATTTAGAAGCTTGTCCTTAACCTCACCTGGTAATAATCTGCACGTTCAGAGCCAAGCAAGTCTTTAGCGAGAGTATAATTTTTACTCTCACCATTGTGGAAAGAATATTTCTCTAGTTTCCTCTGACAGCAATCAAGTTTGACTTGCAATCTCTCTTGATGAGGTTTGTTAATTGTTGTCTGGTGGAATGTAGACTTTGAAGTCCTATCCATAGTGCCTTGTGTAGGTTCTCATCCCCCAGCCTCTTCTCTCAGTTGCTCTTCAGTGTGAGTTCATTGAAAAGATGGACGTGGGTGGGGCGTCAGGTGAGATGTCACCCGTGCCAGTGCAGTTGGTGACAAATGTAGGAGTAACTCGGGATCTGCACAGCATTCGTTTATACTTGCTACTTTGTGAGAAATTACTTGCTACTTGGTGAGAAATTAGATCTGCTTAAAGATGAAAATTAGAAAGCGTTGAGGGAGGACTGGCTGAATGGCTTGGGCTTTTGGTTTAGGAGTAAAATACCTTTCTGTTTTGGTGGTGGGTGGTGACATTTATATAAGAAGTTTTAGGTCATCGTGTTGGTATTTCTGTCTTTCCATCTTTTCACACTTCAAACCCTCTCTTAAACATGGACTTCAACCCATACATTGTACTCAGTAGCTTCCCCAAAGAGTCTCTACAAAATGAATAGTAGGTTGAAGCTGGGCGCAGTGGCTCACGACTGTAATCCTAGCACTCTGACAGGCTGAGGCAGGTAGATTGCTTGAGCTTAGGAGTTCGAGACCAGCCTGAGCAAGAGCAAGAGCAAGACCCCATCTCTAGTAAAAATAGAAAAATTTGGTAGGCACCTGTAGTCCTAGCTACACGGGAGGCTGAGGCCAGCGGATCACTCACGTCCAGGAGTTTGAGGTGGTTGCAGTATTCCATTGTGCTGACACCCCATTGTGTGTCCACTCATCCTCTGGTGAGGGACACCTGGGTTGTCTCCAGGTTTTAGGTGTTCTCCTGTGTGTTTCTCTAGAAGCTTTATTGTAGTTTTGTTTGTTATGTTTAATTCTATGATCCATCTCAATTTTATAATAAATATAAATTGAAGTTCATTTTTACACATGTATGTATATGATGTATATGAGATATGTTTATTATATGCTACAGTTGTGTGAGATATTGCCAGTCACTCAGCACTATTTGTGGAAAGCACTTTTCTTTTGCGTTGCTCTGGTACCTTGATCAAAAATCAGTCGACCATATGAGGTGAATCTATTTCTGGTTGATGCCGTGTTCTGGGTGTGACCAAGAGAATGTTTGTTAAAAGCCTCATCTCATGGTGACATTCACGCACTCTTGGCAAACTGAGTTGATCTTTGTCTTTCTGTCTCTTCTCGTCTGCCCCAGGGGACGCAGAAGAAGATCCTTGACATTGCCAACATGCTGGGCTTGTCCAACACAGTGATGCGGCTCATTGAAAAGCGGGCTTTCCAGGACAAGTACTTAATGATCGGCGGGATGCTGCTCACCTGCGTGATCATGTTCCTCGTGGTGCAGTACCTGACATGAGCCAGCCACGCCCAGGAACTGAACAGTGATTCCACTGTGTGCAAGTGTGTGAGTGTGTGTGTGTGTGTGTGTGTGTGAGTGAAAGAATGGGGGGGCTCATGGGCCACCTTTTGAAATGTGTGCCTGTCTTAACTCTGAAGACACTTAGGAGTAATTGTGATCTAAATTCAAACATGCCGTGTTTCCTGTGACATCTTGGAGGGGGAGCTAGGGTCACCAAGATGCATGGTGCTTAGGAAACAAAAGAAGTCACTATTCTGTCTCTCATTGTCACTCTCACTCGAGAAAGAAAAGAATGGCTTTGGTAGCTTTGTCCACACAGTGAGCCTGTATGCAGGACTCTTCACGCTGTTCACACCTTGTCGTCATCTGGCCTTTCTGGCTCCTAACAGATAGGCTGGAGCACAGGCAGAAAGGAGAAGAAAGAGGGCTTCTTTTCCTGAGCCCATTAGAGCAGACTGACATGCTCTTGCTCCTAGCCACCCCCGACCCCTAACAGATGTAGATGTCTAACTGCTAACACTCATCACTCTTCCCTGGAAGCAACTACCTATGGGAAACAAGACGTTGAAGCTGTTGCTGATAACAAGTAAGATTTTCCACAGTATGGGGTGTTTCTCCTTTCTAAAGTGAGCCTAGTATTAATCCCTGGGAGTGTTCAGTCCTAAAACTGGTTGGTTTTTAAAGACTGCAGCTTGGTAACTGTACCTGGGTACCTAACAGAAGCTTTGTTAGGCCTTTGCCCTTTAGAAAGTAACTGTGAGCAAAGGTTAGTAATTCGTTAATTACAGTCTTATCTCTGGTTTTAAGCTCTCTTAATTCTTTGGGTCTCTTCTCTTCCTGGCGGTGTATTAGCATCTGCCAGCCAGGCCCCCATTCTTTCTAGCCTGTGTGGGCAGATAACCACCCTGGAGACAGCCCTAGTGTGTTTGTCTTTGTAATGCTCTGTTTCTAGGGATCAGGACCTTTTTCCTTCTCTGACTAGGCTTGGATAAAGGGTGTACCAATACCCAGTATATTGTGGAATTTATTATAAATCCAGTCTGTCTTGAAGTCCATCTGATGTGATTAATTGCTGAAATTGCCAGAAAGAGCTGGTTAGTGTATTTTCTCATTTACCACAGGCCTTGCCAGCCTTACCAGCTGTAGGTGCAGTAGCCTGATGGCAAGACATGACATAACCCTCAGAATTCCCCCCGAGGAACTGGAAACCTGGTCAGTATTAACCCTACCTTTGATTGCCTTGCCCCACCTACTTCCTGCCTTTGTTTCTTCTTGCTCAAACTATCTCCTATCTAATTTCCTTTTTCACTATGTGTTTCTTTCACCTCTCTGAGTCCCCTCCTACCTGTTTCTGTGACATATCTTCTTTTGGTGAATTTTCTTAACTAGTCACAGATTGTTAACTTGAGTTTCCTGGGTACTAATGCCACACTTTTAGTCAAGTGGCATCTGCATTGCTCATACCCCGCTGGTCCACATGGGCCCTAGATTTCCAGGAAGAAGGAATCTATAACCTCTTGTAAAAAGGGTTGAAGGCCCTGCCAGAGTTGAAAACTGTGGCCTGGAGGGGTTGTGGCATCTTCAAACCTAGCTCTAACTTTGGGGAGGCATAGTTTGAAATTTCCATCACATCCAGCACCCCTGCTCTCACATGGCCTACCCTCAGAGCTCTCTTAGCAGTCCATAAAATAGATCATTGGACTGCCCTGACCCGGCAGTCCTATTGCCTGCATAACCGAGGATCCTGCCAGGCAGTACACTTTGGAGGAAGGTATTCAAGGAGCAGCTGAGCCACTTGCATTTGAACTCTTGAGAAGCAGAAACCTACCTCCAAACCCTCTCCCTGTACTAGCTGATAGGACATCAGTGCATTTCCATACTTTAGAGCAGTTATTGATGAGTTTTCATGCTGCACCTTCAGAGCCAGTTTCCCTTCTTTGGAATAAAAATTAGGAAGGTAGTTTGTGGGTTTTACTCCTGGGGCTGAGGAACAGCAGCCAGTGTGTGGAGATGCAGGGGCACCGGGAACATGTTATCATGTGACCACCTTCCCTCCATGCTTTTGCTTTCAGTGCCCTGTGAGATGCACCTTGGTCTGAGTGGGTAAAACTGTCTCCACAGCTTGAGTGTAGGGAAGGGTCCAGGCCAGGAAAGGAGCACCCTCTAGTGGAGTTGGGGGTGAATTATTGGGCCAAGCTGGAGCAGGAAACTACAGTGGACGGCCCCTGCGACCTCACAAGTGGTGTAAAACAGGTGGGTTGTCAGGAGGAACCTGGGAATGTCTTTATTCCATGGACATTTGCTCGCCGTATGACCACTTTTAAGAAAAGCCAAACTCAAAGACCAAGTAAATAGAAGAGTCTTGATTTTAGAGAAGAGTCACTGCTGAGTTTTGTCCTAAGTGATTTGCCCTAATGAATTTAAATGGGTTTCATTTGCAAATTTGGATTTACACCCATTGTTTTTAAAGCACATCAATTGAATAAAGTTGAGATTTATTTTATTTAGAAAGTTGTATTTAGTAAAGAAATTTGGTATTCATTGTTACAACTAGTGGCCTTGTTTTTGTTTCCAGGCCAGAGATTCTCAAATATTGCCAGGGGCAGGGCTGAGCAGCTGGGAGACTTTCTAGGAATTACAGATTCCAGGGGCCTATCCCAGACCTTCTGAATTAAATCTCTGAGGTGATCGTGTTTTGTATTTTGGAAGCACTGGTCTTCTAGACAGAAGGCTTTTGTCTTAATCAAAGATGATAGCGTTTGAAAGTATACACTAAAGCTCAGCATATATGTGTGAAGAGCAAAACTTGTCAAGTCCAAAAAAATCTTGTTTATATTCTACCTCATTCCAGAAATGATTTGAGGAGACTTATGGGAAATAACTAAAACAGTGAAATGTGAAGAAATGAGGGCCATGAACAAATCAGAGTAGAATATCAATACTAAAAAAAAAAGAAAAACTCACGTTTAAGTCATAATGGCCTATAGAAGTGCTCTGGGGAACCTTTATTCTGGCCTTGGGCTCAGATAGCCAAGGAAAGGAAAGCATGATCTGTTTCTGTCTAAATGCAGGGTGGGTAGGCATATTTGCTTAGGGAAGAATGCATACCTTTAATACTGCCAGCTTGCCAGTGACCCTTACTGGAAGTCAGGTCGTTATTTTCCTGTGTTGTCCCTGCTGACCTCAAACCCTGAATTATCCCCATTGTGCAGACAAGAAGGCTGAGCTTTAGTGAATTTCCCAAGGCCCCACAGTGGGTTCTGGAGGAGCTAACCTCTGCTCTGGCCAGCCCCAGTGCCCAGGCTCTTAACCACTAGACTGACTTGGCACCCATACTTCCCACCAGGAGCTCTGCTGGAGTGTGGGGGATCCAGGTTGGGGGGGGGACTGAGGTGGTGAAGCCTGCTGGCCTAAAGTGTAAAGCTGTAAGGTGTTTGTTGCAGACCATTCAGACCTTACATGGCAAGTTCTGTTTTAAAATCACTTCGTAATCAAGACAGAGCATTTGGGGGAGCTTCTGAATGTGGAGGGTGAAAGTTGTGCTCAGACTTTGCCACTAGGGGGTGGCATAACTCTTTCTGGCTGGTCTGCCCATGACTGCTCCACGCCATAGGACTGAGGTACTTAAAGAAAAGGAAACAACTGCAGATTTGGTTGGATCCCTTTAGATCCAATGTTCTTTAGCAGTGGCTCTGGGTTGTCACTGGCACTCTCAGCATGACCACAAATGACCTCCAAACCCCCAGCTTGTCCTAATTCCTCAGTACACAGACATTGCAAGCAGGTGTGAACGCCCATCTCAAAATATGGTCATTCCATCCCTCCTTTCTGTGTCCTCTCATGTGGCACACTGGAGAGGGGAAATAGGTTGGGAAGGGGAGCAGAGGTGAGTGGCAGGTGCATGTCTCTCTCAAGTGCAGTGCCTAAGTTTCCCACTGCAGAACCTTTGTGAGCAGCGCCTCGCTCCCTCACCTTCGAACACAGGGTTCTCAACCTTGGCTCTGTGTTGAGGTCCCCTTGGTTGCTTTTCATAATGCCCACATGTGGGTCTTGACCCCACTGATTAATTGACCTGATGTGCAGGCTGGGTGTTGGGAATTACCCAGGACATCAACCCAGGCTAGGCCGTCCCTCATGGACTTCATCTGACTCCACCAGGGGAACCGCTGCCCTAAACCTGCTGGGGGTCTGGTGGGAAGCCTAATTCTCCAGTCTGGTTTGGGAAGGAGACAAATCCTTGGCCAGTGGGCTCCCTGATTGATGCCTCTATCTGCTGAGTAAAGCACCTTAGTGTGACAGGCCAGTGCTCCGTCCTCCTGGGCTGCCTGCCATGCTCTTGCACAGTTGCACCTTTACACTAGATGTGCACTCCCGGGATGTGCCACAGACACCCAACATACCTCATGTTCTACATGTTTCCTGGGGAATGGTGGTGGCTCCTCATTGCAGGGACCTCTGTGCATCCCATGCACTTAGTTGGTGTTCAGCAGCCATTGGGTAAGTGGCCAGCAGAAGGGCACTTGAACCTAGCCTGTGTAGGCAAGAGAAATAGATGCAATGGTCCAGCAAAGCTGTTTTGGTTAGGCCAGGGGGAAGCCAGAGGTTCAAGGCCACTGAACCATGGGTCATGTGCTTATTGGCATCCAACAACAGCAGTAATTACAGTGAAAGAATAGAGGTTTTGGAGCCCATGAGGAAAAATGTGTCCATCAGGACCAGGGAGAGAGAATTACAGTGACCAGATTGGCTTTTAAAGCTGAAAGTTTGGAATCCTGGCAACTCTATTGGTCCTGAGTACTGGTCACCCTAGATAAGCTAAAGGCTGTCATGACTGATGCAGGGTTCCCTGGAAGAGGGGGACTGTGGCCTGGGAGTCTGACTCCCTGACTTAGCAACTCCATTAGTGTGATCTCACCAGCCCCTCCTTCCAGATGCTATGACATGGAGGCTCCTGGAGAGCTGGTAGAGGCTTGACTAGGCCCAAGAGGGAAGTGCACTGACCTTCAGAAGATAGCAGATGGCTGCATGAGGCAGGACATTGATCTTTATTCAGTCCTGTAGTGCCCAGTATGTTGGCTGTTTCAGGCCAGAAAGGAACTGGAGACAGCCCAGCCCTCACCAGCTTGCAGTGACTGCAGAAGCAAGAGGCAGTGATGATGAAAGCCCTGAGCATCAAGTCCCAGCCCTGCTAGTGGCAGCCACGGGCCATGTGCCTCTCCCAGTCTCAGCTTTATCCTCTGAGAACTTGGGTAGTACTTGGCCACATCCTTTCTCACAGTGGACCCAGACCCAAATCACCCACGGTTTGTGGCCGTTTCCAGAGGTGGGAAGCAGTTATTCCCCGCCACAGCCTCCCCCCCCCCCCCCCCCCGGAATTACCTGGAACGTTTAAAATCTCTTGATTCTTGGTCTCACCTGCAGAGGTTCTAAGTTACTTGGTCTGGAGTGGGGCCTGGGCTTTAGGATATAAAAAAATTTATTTCTGGCTTTCCAAGGAGTCTCACGTGCATCCAAGGTTGAGGACCAATGTTTGAAATGCCTTCCAGATGTGAGCAGCCCTTACTCCTGTTGAGCTGAAAAGACGAGATCTATTCCTATGAAACAATCACGGTTGTGGTGTGGCAGTTCAGAGCAGCTGTCACAGTGGGGATACTAACCAGAGGGCTGCCTGGGAGAGGGCAAGGTGGTGGGGGGCAGATGTGTGTGCAGCTGAGGGGGAGTGGAGGGGCAGGGCAGCGTGAGGGGCAGATGTGTGTGCAGCTGAGGGGGAGTGGAGGGGCAGGGCAGCGTGAGGAGGCCAGAAACTCTAATCCACCTGTAGCTGCCGAGTGCAGTGGAGGCTGCTGCACTGTCCTCCCTGTGGCCCACAGCATCTGCACTGCTCAGGCCTAACGACCCTGGATTGGAGTTGAATCTTTGGTTGGTGTAACTCAGAGAGGAATAGGGGTGGGCTGTGCAGAGGAGAAGCAATTCCCCTGCCTTCTGTCCAGCCTGGGCAATAGGATCCATGTTCTTTCAGCCGAGAAGACCACTTGCACAGAGTTTCTCATCCCCAGGGAGTGGGAACTTATGTGGGCGGAGAGAATAATCTACACCTAGTGCTTCTCCAGGCCCTAAGTTCTGTTGCTGTATGCGTGGTGTGGGCATCAGTTAAGTGTCCATGGTGATTTCTTCCAGGAAGCCATTTCTTTTATTCCCCGTGGCAGCTCAGGGGACCCTGAGAGCCCTCCGTCAATGGAAATGATTTTTGTAAGACAGCAAAAATCTTCAGTAATTGGGGTCAAGTAGGCCCGGGTACAAAGATCTGTCCTCTTAGTTGTGGGACCTCAAGCAAGTCACATCACCTCTCCAAACCTCCATTCACTTACCTTATAGAGATAAAAAATGTCCATCCCACAGGGTGGCTGTGGCCAGTGAATCTAGCAATGCCTCTAAGGTGCTTACTGCACAGCCCAGGACATAAAAAGATAGTAAAGAAATTTTGTGGTGGTGGTGGTTATTAGCATTGCATAAGACCCAGCACTCATCCCTTCTTGTTCAGTTGGTGTGATTGTTACTCAAGAAACTAATAATCCCCAAAGAAAGTACAAGTATTTGCTGGTTAGACTTTATATTCATCACACACTATGTAATTTTGTGGGAGTGAGATGTCTTTGGCATTGGAGGCCAAATATACTAGTTGTTAGCACTTGCTTGCTCTTTCCTCAGTGTCCTCGTGAAATGGGGTGGTAATAATGGTCTACTTCACAGAACCCTGGTGAAGACAAAACACAACCAAGCATGTGGGTCAGTGAAGGTGCTCTGGGCGGCAAACACCAGAAATCCCAACTCCAGGTGGCGTAAGCAGTGAGAACTCGTGGCAAAGGTGGGTTGGGGCTACCTAGGTTCCCTGGGAGCAGTGGGACCAGGGTGGGGGGAAAGGATGCAGGAAAGACTGGGAATGATGATTGAGAAGTCATTCTGGAATTGTCACTTACTATAGTTCATTCATCTGTTCTTTCAATAAATCCTGAGTATACACTAGGCAACAATCACAAGTTGTTGGAGCACAAACAGGATTCAACAAGGCCCAACCTGCATCAGTGATCTGTTGCTGTGTAATAAATCACCACAAAACAGGAGCTTCAACAACAATACTCAATTATTACACCTCATGGTTTCTAAGGATCAGGATTAGGGGCAGGCCACGGCTGGGCTGGCTTGTCTCTGCTCAGTGATGTCTGGGGCCTCAGCAGGAAGGTTCCAAGACTGGGGAGGAGAATCACCTGACGGTTCAATGGCACATCTGGTGTTTGAGGTGGCTGGCCCTGGGCTGGAGCTGTCTGTAGGCTCCTGTACATGGCTTTTCCACGTGGCCCTGCTTTGGCACAGCATGAGGGCTGGGTTCCAAGGGTGAGCATCCCCAGGGGGGATGCCAGGTGGCATTGGCATCCTTATTATGACCAAACCTCCCAAATTATGACACAGCAGTTCTGCCATGGTCCTTTGGCTGTGGCAGTCTCAAGCTCCCAGCCTCTTCAGTGGGAAGAGTGGCAGTCACACTATAAGGAGAGTAGGTGGGATGGAACAAACACGGGGGCAGCTGTCACTGTCCCCTTGAATGACGCACACGTCTGGCTGGGAAGACAGACATAAGTAGCTCACAGCAACAAAATGCACAAACTGTCACAGGTATGAGGTGCTTAAGGGTGTGGCAGAAGTAGCATTTACTCATCCTGGGACACACGGGAGGCTTTTGAGCTGAATCTCCGATGAGTCAGATTTGACCAGGTGGACCAGGGGAGAAAGATCTCAGCGAGGGACAGGGTAGCAAAGAAATGTGCCCTGGGAGGGGCAGGAAAACTCTGCCTGGAGCTCAGGGTTAGGCTTGGGCTTGGCTAGGGGAAGAAGGCAGGAGAGGTGGGCTGGGGCCAGATGCAGAGAGCTACCCCATCCTCCGCCATTCCCTGCCCCTGTGCCCATAGCAGACACTGGGTAAATACCAAGTGAACCTGGAGCTGGCAGCATGTGTTGAGGAAATTGTCTCCCAAAGGGACACAGTAGGGCCTCCTAGACGCACCATGGGAGGAAGACAAGTCAGAAGCCACGCTCATATTGTAGGAACTTGAGGTCCTTTCCCCTTGTTTTTACCTTTCCAATATTTTCCAGTGTTTCCAAAAAAAGTCCACAGGAGCTAGTGGCAGCCCCTGAGGCTCTTCTCTTTCTCATCCCTCCTCCAGCAAGATTTTTGGGTCTTTTGCCCTCTCTGCTAGTCCACACTCTGCCCCTGGTCAGGTGCAGAGGAGGCAGCTGATAGGTGTAAAAGGGCCGGGAGGGTGGGGATGGAGAGAGTGGGAAGGAAGACGGGACGGCCAAGTGGATGCTCCTGGCTGGAGCCAAAAGCCCATACTGCAAATTGCTCTTTGCTTCACACTCGTCCCATGATAAGGCCCAATTAAAATAGCACCTATTGGAAATGGAAGAGTTATTGCGATAGGCAGCTTATTAAGTCCATCTCCAGGGGAATTTGGGGACAGTTGTGAACTTCAGAACATTCCTGTGTGAGCTCAGGGGACACAGTGGCCCAGAGCAGCAGGGGTCAGCAGGGTGGGGCTTCTCCAGCCCACTAAGTACACTCTGTACTGTGGTGAGGGGGTGTCAGTGGACTGAGACGAGGGGCTGATGACATCAAAACTGTCCCATTCCAAGTCTCACAACAGAGAAGACTGAAGCTGGGAAGGGTCTTAGGGACCACCAAGCCTGACTTTCCGGGGGACTGACTTGCCCAGGGTCACCCAGCCAGTTGGTGATGACAGATGTGCAATCAGAGAGAGCCACCTACTCCCAGTCTAGTGCTCCTGCCATTTTACCTGCCACTGTGTCCAGCCCTGGTCTGTGGCCCTCTCCCCAGCTACAGTCCCATGGCCTGGTCCTGTGTAGTGTTCCTGCCGGGCACAGCTAACTCTGGTGGCAAGAGCTACGGCAAAGGTTTTCTGGTTCGAGAGCATCTCCCCAAGCATCTCTTGTTGGCATGAACTGACACTTTGCAGCTTCTGAGGAGGAGACAGACAGAGGTGAACAAAGCCCATGAGCTTGGCTGGAACAGCAGGTCCCAGAGGTGCCTGCTGGCCGCCCACAGTGAAGCCTAGTAGTGGGTGGCATTGTGCCTACTGGTTACCTATTGGACCATGTCTCATCCACCCCAAGTCTGTTTCCATGACAACAGCAAGCTCCTTACCCATCATTTTCATCCTTAAAAATTCTCACCCCAGCCGTCTGAGCCCAGGCTCCTCGCCCAGCTGCCGCACCAGCCCACAGCTACAGATCGCAGGTTTCACGGTGGATTGTCAAGCTGCCAGATAGAGCCTTCGGGGACATGCCTGGTAACTGGCATAGCTGTTGAAAACTGCCATAAAAAGTCACTTGTTAATTGGATTAGGAACGTGCTCCCAGCAGCTCTCTTTTGCTTCCATGTTGGAACCACCTCCTTCCTCTCCTCTGGAGCATTCCCTCTTCCCATCTCCCAGGCCAGGACAGTGTTAACAAGGGCTGCTCCAAAGGCAGCTACTGACCCAAGGGGAAAAAAAGCCTCTAGTTTTCCGGGGCCTTCAGGTAACATGCAGGGAAGAAAAACAACCCCAGCATGGGAGAACTCTCAGGGCTCCCTCCTCCCAGGCTCCCTGTCAGCGCTGCTCCTGGCCCCTCCACGTGGCTTTTCCGTCTGGCTCTTGCCTCCCTCCTCCTCCCCTCTTAAGCATCACCTCCTTCAGAGCCCAGCTCCACATGTACCCCCACCAAGAAGTCCTCCGTTCTAAACCATTTCTCTCTGTATCCTCTCACAATGGTTATATTTGGTTCCTACAACATAACTTCAGATATGTTGCATCAGGGAGTGGGGGAGGATTCCTGAAGCTATGTTTTTTTTCTGAGGCTGTGTTTTGGGGGTATGTTTTCTTTCTATACTGGAAAATTCTTGTAGCCAACATAAAAATATGTTTATCTGCCCAGCATTCCCTCTTTGGACTACAAGTCCTTATCCTTCCTCTACTGGTGACAATCTCTGTCCCGTGGAAAACCTACCCATGGGATGTAGCTAGGGCTGCCTCCCCCAACAGGGGTGAACATCAAAGCAGGACTGGACAGCCAGACGACTTAGTGGGCCATAGCAGTTGGTTCATAGGTGACCACATGACCTGCACAGCCAATCAGAAGGAGGACTCTTGTCAGTGGGCTGCAGTGGTTGGTTCAGGGATGACCACCTGACCATGCCAGAGTTGATCAAAAGCTTCCCTGGAAATTCCTACAGACATTGCTGGTTTCCTAACCAATATCATTCTTACCCTGGTTCTCACTAGCAAAACTCTTAATTTTTTTGGTCCACCGGGAAGTCCCGTTGAAGATACTTACCTCTCCAGACTTTTGTGTAGCTAGGGACTGTCATGTCCCCCAGTTCTGGTCAATAAGATGTGGGCAGAAGTTTGGGAGAGACTTCTGGAAAAGTGTTTAGAAAGGAACAAACTCTCCTGGCATGGCCCTTTCAGATCTAATCCTACCCGACCACTGAGATCCTGACAGCTTAGCCTGGAGGCTTTTATTCCAGCCGTGTGAGAGGCTACCTGAGAGCGAAGCCCTCCATGAGGAAGACAAAGCTGAAAGAGAGGAAAGAATGAGGACAAGTGAGAGATGGCAATATTAGTTAAGCCCCGGGATTGAACCAGGCCTGAAGCCTCAGAACTTCTCAATTTGGAGAGCAGGTAATTAAATCCCTTTTTACTTAAGCAGGTTTGCACCGGGTTTCTTTTTTAGGGAAAGACTCGGGATAAAAGGCTCCACAAGACAAAAACCATGTCTTTGCCTGTCTCTCCTCCCCTCCCAAGCTAGATGCAAAGCTGGCCCACAGTAAATGACTGAGCCCCCCAAATTCTTACCTTAACAAGAGTCAAGTAAGAGTTTGAAAAGACTT
>CAUYPK010018272.1:0-29794 GCA_963574355.1 Loris lydekkerianus
AAATTATTTTTTTTTTTGAGACAGAGCCTCAAGCTGTCACCGTGGGTAGAGTGCTATGACATCACAGCTCACAGCAACCTCCAATTCCTGGGCTCAAGTGATTCTCCTGCCTCCACCTCCCAAGTAGCTGGGATTACAGGCGCCTGCCACAACGCCCGGCTATTTTTTGGTTGCAGCCATCATTGTTTGGCGGGCCCAGGCTGGATTCGAACCCGCCAGCTCAGGTGTATGTGGCTGGCACCTTAGCCGCTTGAGCCACAGGCGCCGAGCCATTGTGTGACTTTGAGCAAATTCTTAACCACTCTGCACCTTAGTTTCCTTATCTACAAGAGGGGGCTGATAATAACCCCCTCTCTCAGAGGCTGTTGTCAGGATTAGACAAGATGATGCTTGGTCATCATAGACTGCTATTGTTCTTATGGAAGACCTTAGGGCCTGCCCAGGCCTTTCCAAGGCCTCTGCTTAAACCAGATGTGGTCTCCTCAGAGCTACTGGTGGCCACACCGTCAGCTTCATCCTTGGCTGCTATTTCCATTCCCTTTGTACCTGTGTGTTTGTGATGAGTCATCAATTAAATGAAAATAATTTAATATCTCAGTTTGATGACTGTATGTCTTTTGATTATTCTGTGTGGGGTTCATTAGTGATTTAAATTCAATATAGAATTTTTTTTCTTTTTCTTTATTTGAGAAAGGGTTTTTGGTGCTGTTGCCCAGGCTGTAGTGCAGTGGCGTCATCATAGCTTACTGCATCCTCTAAATCTGGGCTCAAGTTATCCTCCTACCTCAGCCTCCTGAGTAGCTGAAATTATAGGCATCACCATGCCCAGCTAATTTTTTTTTTTTTGAGACCAAGTCTCACTATGTCACTCTCAGTAGAGTGCCGTAGCATCACAGCTCACAGCAACCTCAAACTCTTGGGCTTAAGCGATTCTCTTGCCTCAGCCTCCCAAGTAGCTGGGACTATAGGCACCTGCCACAGCGCCCGGCTATTTTTGTCATTGTTGTTTGGCAGGCCCAGGCTAGATGTGAACTGGCCCGCTCTGGTGTATGTGGCTGGTACCCTAGCCACTGAGCTATAGGCACTGAGCCTCTTTTTTTTTTTTTTTTTAACTTTTTCTTTATTATATATCTATTTAATTATTAATTATTATTATTATTATTATTTTGCAGATTTTGGCTGGAGCTGGGTTTGAACCCACCACCTCCGGTATATGGGGTTTAATTTTTTGAGACAGTATATCACTCTGTTACCCTGAGTAGTGTTCTGTGGCATCATTGTAGCTCACAGCAACCTCAACCACTTGGGCTTGAGCAGTCCTCTTGCTTCAGCCTCCTGAACAGCAGAGACTAGAGGCATGTGTCACTACACCCTGGAAGTTTTTCTATTTTCAGTAGAGACTGGTCTCATTCTTGTTCAGGCTGGTCTCGAGCTCCTGAGCTCAAGCATTCTACCTGCCTCAGCCTCCCATAGTCCTAGGATTACAGGTGTGAGCCACCACACTCAGCCTTATTTGTTTTTGAAACAGGGTCTTGTCCTGTTGTCCAGGCAAGAGTATAGTGGCATCAGCATAGCTCACTGCAGTGTCTAACTCCTGGGCTCAAGTGATCCTCCCATCTCAGCCTCTGCTGGGACTACATGTGCCCACTATACCCATCTTAAGTTTTCTATTTTTTTTATTTTTTTGGTAGAGAGAGGGTCTTACTGTGTTGCCCAGGCTGGTCTCAAAATCCTAGCCTCACGATCCATCTGCCTCAGCTTCCCAAAGTGTGGGATTAGAAGTGTGGTAGATATTTTCTTTCATGTTTGGAACCACCTTGGTTGGATCATCTTGTCCTCATTTCTTTTTAAGGTACATTCACATACCATAAAATTGGTATATGATTCATTGGTATTAGTATATTCATAAGATTGTTTAACCATCACCACTAATTCTAAAACATTTTCTTCACCTCCCCACAAATCCTTATACCCAATCAGCAGCCACTCTCCATTTCTCTACTTCCCTAAGGCCCTGACTTCCGCTAATCTATTGTACTTTCTGTCTCTATAATAATTGTCCTATTCATGTAAGGAAGTGGCCTATTCTGTCTCTATAGCAATTAGACATTTCATGTAAGTAGAACTGTACAACATTTGTCTTTTTTCACTTGGTGAAATGTTTTCAAGGTTTGCCCATGTTGTGTGTCAGAATTTCATTCCTTTTTATTTATTTATTTTTTTTAGAGACAGAGTCTCACTTTGTAGGCCTCAGTAGAGTGCTGTGGTGTCACAGCTCACAGCAACCTCAAACTCCTGGGTGTAAGCGATTCTCTTGCCTCAGCCTCCCAGTTAGCTGGGACTACAGGTGCCTGCCACAGTGCCTGGCTATTTTTTGGTTGTAGTTGTCATGGTGTTTGGCAGGCCCGGGCTGGGTTCGAACCCACCAGCTCTGGTGTATGTGGCTGGCACCTTAGCTGCTTGAGCTACAGGTGCCACCTAGAATTTCATTCCTTTATCTGGCTGTATTATATTCCATTTTATGGCTTATGACAGATATGCTCCTCTTCTGTCCCTCAGTTGATAGACATTTGGGCTGTTTCCACTTCCAGGCTATTGTGAATAATGCTGCTATAAACAAGCATGTACCATATTTTTGTATGAGCTCTTGTTTTCACTTTACTGACGAGGAAACTGAGGCTGGAGTTAAGGAACTTGCTTGAGGTCCCACAGCAAAAGGAGCTGGCCCAAGAAAAGCCTCAATTTGGATCCCGAGGAGATATTTTCCCTTTTAGGTCTGCATCTCTTCTTGTGTGGTTGAATGTGTCCTTGACTGTCTTATGTACGGTAGCCACTGGCTGCAGGCCCCGATGCTCAGCTCTGTTCTCTGAGGCCGACTCCCTGCAGTAATGGTATTTCTTAAAGGGCTTCAGCAGTAGAGCAGTGAGAACACACCTCTGAGATTCAAGAGGGGTTGAATCTCAGGGGTACCTTTTGGGAATGGGGCTGCCTGCTGTGCTCCCCATCCCCCTGCGAGCTTGGCCCTGGCAGGATTTTAGCTGTTTCCCACATCCCCATCAACACTCATCTGCCCTAACCCAGCCATTTTGGCATTGGAGAAATTTTTCCCAAGAGTAGCTGGCTATTAGTAATGTTACTTTCTTTTAACTGAGAGCATTTATAAGAAGTCATAAGTGTTTGTTATAAAAATGTCACACAATAAGTAGTTTATAAAGTAGAAAGTAAAAGAAAAAAATCCCCAAGGCTATTGGCACATTCAAGTCCAATTGTCTCCCCACTTCCTGGAAGATGCCCTTCCCTGAAGACCTTTCTGTCCTTCTTTCTAAATACCCTCCTGGGCCAAGCGTAAGTGCTGTTGTGGTGGAATGTTCTGAACTTCTGTGGTCCCCAGTGGTGAACTCTTCCTCCTGTGACTTTTCTTTTCTTTGCAGGTGGTGTGATGCAGGGGACAGGCTGAGAAACCTTCTACTAGAGATTAGGAGTTAAACACCAAAACAAATCCTTCCAGAGACCTGGCAGTAGTTACCTCTGGGGAAGGAGATTTGTCAAGAGGGGGCAGGGCCTTGGCTGCTTTTTGTCTTGAGACTTTTGGAGTTGGTCAGCAATCTAAATATTGTGCACAGATTGTTTGTCAAAGTAATGCCAAAATTGTGCCAGTGAGGCGTGGTGCAGTGTTGTGGTGAGTGGCTGTTTTCTTGCTCTCAGAATTCTGTGTGTCCCTGCTTTGGAGATCAAGTGACATTTTGGAGACTGGCAGCTCTAGGCATAGGAGCCCAGCTGGGCATGTTTATAGTTCTGCTTCCTACACCAGGATGCCAACCTCAAACCCCTAGCCCTTGAGTACACTGGAGGTCCTAGGAGTGTAATCCTCTGGAAGGGGGTTCCGGCTCTTCCCAGCAGGCCCATGTCTCAGTTGTCATTTTCATGTTCCAAAAAAATCTGTTTTTACTACACCAGACTCTTGACTGAGAGCCCTATCCCACCCAGGTTCTTTATTCTAATGCCCACACACAGTCCCACATCTTACCCTGTTAAACTGAGCTCTCATAGGGTTTGAACTGCCTGGGTTCAAATTCCAGTTCTGTTTACCCACTCTGCCTTAGTTTCCACAATGGCAAAGTGGGGGTACACAGAGTACTACCTACCTCAGGGGCTGTTGTGAGGATGTGTGTGTTGCTCATAAGTGTCTCAGGCACATGGTAAGTGTCAGATGGGTTAAGCTGTTATTATATTGCTACTTCTTTTAAAGGCTGTCTTCTCTGTAAGGTAGGGAGAGTTAGCCTCGTGTAGCACAGACTCATAGAATGCCACAGGTCTTGGAGTTGGCCTCTCCTGGGTTCAGATCCCAGCTCCATGCTCACCATGGAGCAATGTGATGCAAAGTAGCTCACTTCACTACAACTAATATCCCCCCATTACAGTGCATGTTCAAGGCTGTTCTAGAAAGATTCAAGAAAGATTCTGAAATGTTTGGCTGCAGCTTGCAGCCACTTCCCTTTAATAGGAACATTGCCCACAGAGCCTTTGCTTAGTAGAATGATGGAGTGACAGAATGGCCAGCCTGATTGAGACCCCCAAAATCACTTCATCCAAACCCTCATTTTGCAGACGAGGGGACAAGGCCCAAGGAGTTTCCCTAAGATCCCCATGGGTGACCGCTGAAAGGCCAGGATGAGAACTTGAACCTCCTGAGCCCAGTTTAGGGCTGCTTCCACACCGAGAGTCATGTTTGCTTCACATGACCCAGAAATGTGATTAGGGCAAGAGAAAAGAATGAAAAGCCTCTGCCTCTGTGGCTCTGTCCTGAAATAGCATGCTCTGCAGGGAGCAGGAGGCACACAGAGCAAGCAAGTTTCCATAAGCGATTCAAGCTTACAGTCCCTTACTCAGGGCAGAGCAGCCAGTGTTTAGTAATTGGGAGTCACTGCCATTATTCCCTATTATCCTCATCAATCAGGGCAAAGTGACCACAGCTGGAAGAGGCCTGTGCTCTCCATGCCAGTGTGGCTCAAACTGGAGCAGGAGAACCCCCTGGCGGGCTTGTTAAAACAAAGATTCATAGGCCTCACCCCTAGAGTTTCTGATTTTGTACATCTGGGTTGGGGCCTGAGAATTTGCATTTCCAAAAGATTCTGGGGTGATGATGCTGATGCTGTGGGTCTAGGAACCCCTCTTTGAGAACCATGACATTGGCCAAGACCTTGCTACTCAGTGTGGTCCTTGGACCTAGTTGGCAGCAATGCAAAATCTTAGGCCCCACCCCAGACCTGTGGTATCAGACTGCACATTAGCAGGATCCTGGGGTAACTTGTTGGCATGATGTAGTTTGAAAGGCAATGGTATAGTGCAGAGTTCACCCTGCACTATGAACAGGCTCATTCCTCTCTTTGGAACATACTATCATTTTGGATTAGAATCATTTTGGAAGCTCTCAACCTGCAGCCCTTACTAGTTAAAGTCAGAGTTTCTGGGTGTGAGAGCTGGGCATCAAGACTCCATCAAGCTCTCCAGTATGTGGCCAAGTCTGAGTACCCCCCCATCCAGAGTCCAAAGCGGCAGGCAGCTGGGCGGGGTCTTGGAGATGATTGGCTACAGCCCTGGCATTTACTGAGATGAAAACCAAGGGCATAAGAGCCAAAAGGTCCTACCCAGAGTCCCACAGCCAATAAGTGACAAATTCAGGCTCCTGATACTTGGGTAATCTTTTTATCAGCTTTTTCAACTGAGTCCCAATGGGGAGTTATATTGCTCCATGGCAACTGTACTGTACCTTTGTTCTCTGGACTCCATTGTAAATTGCTCATTGGAAACTCACCATCTCCCATTTTGTTTTATTGTGGCAGACCAACCTAAATAAGAGTTACATGTTCTAGGGAGGCAGTGTAGAGTGAAGGCCAAGGGCATGCACTCAAGCCCAGCCCTAATGCTCACCACCCAAGGCCTGTGGCTCTGTGCCTCAGTCACTCCTCTGTAAGGCTGATGCAGTAATAATGGTGCCCATCTCATGAGAATGTTATGAGAATTCAACAAACTAATGCATGATAATGCTGAAATCACTAACTTGCAGATAAGAGGCACTTTGTAAATTTTTTTTTTTTTTTTTTTTTTTTGAGACAGAGTCTTACTCTGTTATACTAGGTAGAGTGCTGTGGCGTCACAACTCCCAACAACTTCAAACTCCTGGGCTCAAGCCATCCTTCTTGCCTCAGCTCACAAGTAGCTGGGACTATAGACGCCCACCACAATGCGTGGCTAGTTTTTCTATTTTGAGTAGAGACAGGGTCTCACTCTTGCCCAGGCTGTCTTGAACTCCTAAGCTCAAGCTATCTAATTGCCTTGGCTATAAATATATTTTATTACTTCACTAACTGGGTGACCTCAGTTAAGTCATGTGTGACTTTGAGAAAATTGTTTAACTTTCTATGACTTGGTTTCCTCAACTGTTAAATAGGGGCAAGCACAGTAGTAATCTTATAGGGTGGCTGGGAGGAGTAGAGGGAACATAGGTCTGAAACCTTCACAGTTTCTGGCACATGGCTGGCATTGGTCAGTAGTGGCTGCAGATGTGTTGGAGACTGAGAGCCTGTCCAGGAAAAAGTTCTGGTCTGGCTAGAATCTGGGCTGTATTGGTCTTGAGGGGTATTAGGGGGCTATAAAGACCCCAGCTTTGGTTCAGGCCTTCCCTGGGTACCGCTAGCAAGTGTTTCCTAGAAACTGAAAGTGCTTTGACTCAGTTGGCACAAAGCCACAAAGCAAGTAAGCAACCTAACAGCACAGGTTTTATTTCTTTTTAAGTAGGATAGTACGTTCCAAAGAGAGGAATGAGTCTATCCATCCTGAATGAGAGAGGATGCCTTTACAGACTTTTCTCTTTGTGTTTATTTTTTTTCCTTTCCTTTTTTATTTTTGAAACAGAATCTTAAGCTGTTGCTCTGGGTAGAGTGCCATGACATCATCATAGCTCACAGCAACCTCCAACTCTTGGGCTCAAGTGATCCTCTTGCCTCAGTTTTTTTATTTTTCATAGAGATGGGGTCTTGCTCTTGCTCAGGCTGGTCTCGAACTCGTGAGCTCAAGCAATCCACCCATCTTGGCATCCCAGAGTGCTAGGATTATAGGCATGAGCCATCTCGCCCGGTACCTCCTTACGTTTATTCCCTAATTCCTAGCTTTGCCCTGCCTACTTCTAATATATATGCATTTATTAACTCATGATTATGCATTAGCTATGGTATATAATTTCTATCTATAAGTTCCCACAGTTACATTTTTAATTATATTCAGGGGTGGTGGCAAACGTCAGTGCTATTACAATGAAGAACTATACATCAAAAGGTCACCTTCAGGGTGCCCTGCTTAGAACTGTGCATGCTTGTTGTCCTCATAAACCACAGGTGCTCTTGTGGAGTGATACCTAGCTCTCATGGTCCAGTGTGCACCCATCTCAGGGGTCCTATTGTTTAAAAGATCTTTTAACTTTAAGAAAACATCTTGGGTTAGGTGGTTTCTTTTCTGTCAGGAATGGTCTGTGTATTTGTCCTGTCTTATTATTCTGTTTTATTTTGTATTTTATTTTTTCTTCACTCACCCTGTTCCCTGTTTGTACCTAACAAGGAGAATATCCAGAAAAAAGGGGGATTGAAGGTCCTGCGGATGTTTTTGCCTGGAGAGAAGTTTATAATATTCTGTGGTTGCCAGTGGTGGAGGGGGAGGGGAATGGAGAGTTTAATAGGTACAAAGTTTTGTTCTATAAGAGGCAAGTCCTGGAGTATGATTGCACAGCAATGTGAATATACCTAATGCTACCGAACTTACACTTAAACATGGTTAGGATGGTAAATACTTTTTAAAGACTTAATTTTTTTTTTCTTTTAAGACAGAGTCTAAAGCTATCACCCCTGGTAGAGTGCTGTGGCATCACAGCTCAAAGCAACCTCCAACTCCTGGGCTCAAGTGATTCTTCTGCCTCCACCTCCCAAGTAGCTGGGACTACAGGCGCCCGCTGCAACACCCAGCTATTTTTTGGTTGCAGCCGTCATTCTTGTTTGGCAGGCCTGGGCTGGATTTGAACCCACCAGCTCAGTTGTATGTGGCTGGTACCTTAGCCACTTCAGCCACAGGTGCCAAGCTGGTAAATACTTTTTAAAGACTTAATTTTTTTTTTTTTTTTAAAGACAGAGCCTCAAGCTATCGTCCTGGGTAGAGTGCTGTGGCATCACAGCTCACAGCCACCTCCAACTCCTGGGCTTAACTGATTCTCTTGCCTCAGCTTCCTGAGTAGCTGGGACTACAGGTGCCTGCCACAACTCCCGGCCATTTGTTAGTTGTAGTTGTCATTGTTTGGCAGGCACAGGCCAGATTCGAACCCGCCAGCTCTGGTGTATGTGGCTGGCGCCTTAGCCACTTGAGGTGCAGGCACCACCTAAAGACTTAATTTTTGAAGAGCATTTTTAGCGTCACAGCACAATGACGGTCTAGAGATTTCCTAATACACTCCCTGCTCTCACACATGCACGGCCTCTCCCGTTATCAACATCCCGTAGCAGCAGGGTACGTTTGTCACCACTGGTAAGCCTGCACTGCTGCGTCATTATCACCCCAAGTCCCTGGTTTTCATTATATTTCACTCTGGGTGTTGCACGCTCTATACGTCTGGATGAAGGTATAACGATGTGTATCTACCACTGTCGTAGCAGAGCATTTCCACTGCCTTAAAAATCCTGTGTGTTCCACCTATTCCTCTTTCCTTCCCCACTAACCCCTGGAAAGCCTGATAAGATAGCAGATTTCATGTATATTTTACCACAATTAAAAATGTTTGCAGTGTCCTTCATCATCATTTATGTAAAGAGGGGGCAGGACCAGTGGGTGGAGGAAGGGTGACAGTTATTAACATGACCCATGAAAGAACTCTCTAACAGTTAAAACCAAACTGGAAGGGGCAGTGAGCCTCCCATCACTGGTGTTCAAGGATAACTCTCTGACCTCTGGTGGAGACCCTGAGAGTTTTCAGGTCTCAGGTGGGAGGCTGTGTTACTCAGTGTTTCCCGAGTTGGTGTGTTGATAAGAAGCACCTGGGGATACTTGTTAAAAACACATTCCCTTGCACTGTCTGAGACCCACTGAGGCAGAATATCTGGGGAGGGTGCAAAGACCAGCCTCTCCATGTGATTCTTATTGGGAAGTATGGGAAACATGGGTTCAGTAACCCCCATCTTCTTCTAACCCTGAGATTCCATGAGAAGAAACGTGTCACACTGGCCATGGATTTCCTCTGGTGCCCTTGAGAGCTTTACTTCTTGGCCTCAAGCCCGTACACCCCCTCTCCCCCAGCCTAAGTTCTAACACCCTCACCTATGGGCCTTGTGATTGGGTTGGCAGGGGTTCCGTGACCCTCTCTGCTTTCCACTTTTGTACCCTGTCACCAGGCCCACCTCTTGGTGGGGACTGTCAGGGATCAGAATTGTATTTTTCTAAGTCACAGAGCAAGCTCAGTCCAGCTCCCCTGACTTTGAACTGAATGTTCTGCTTACTTCTTGGGTTTTGCTTGTTCTGCCTTGGTTCTGCCTCCTGATTTTCATTAGGATTAATTAGAATTAATGAGATAGGCTTTAATAAAGGACTTGAGCGATTTGCATGAAAGGCTTCTCTATTAACACGAAGTACTGTTCTCATGAAGAGGTTTGGGGGCGTGCAGTTCGGAGTACTTGTGAAAATAATTATATTAATAATTATTAGGATTAGTATGCCCTGTGTTCATTGTGCTGCCTTCCTGGAAGATCAAGTGTTCTCCACTGCAGCCCTGATAGCAGCTGGGAGTGCTGGGGAAAGGCATGCTTGCATCCAGCTGTCATCAGGTGTTGATGGAGAAGTGTTACTTTTCTTTTTTTGCAGTTTTTTGGCCAGGGCCTGGTTTGAACCCGCCACCTCCATATATGGGGCCGGCGCCCTACTCCTTTGAGCCACAGGCGCCGCCCTGGTGTTACTTCTTGTAGCCCATCACCCACCACCCCAAACCCCAGCCCTGGTTGGGGTCTGTGGACATGTACCACCAAATAGCACTAAATGATTCCAAAGCCAAGAGATGGACTTTCTCGGCATCCATGGAGTACAGGAGAAGCTCCCAGCATTTGTAGGGGAAGGCAGAGCTAGAAAGTGGAGTCCTACAGGACTGAAGGTCTTTGGAACAGTTGCTCAGGCCTTCTCTTTCTTCTCTCTGTACAAACCTCTCATCTATCAGCCTGAATCTACAATGACCCTAAATGTCCTAATTTGCCTAGGACCAAGGGGGAATTCCCAGGATGCAAGATTTTTAATGCTAAAATTAGCAAAGTCCTGAGTGAACTACCTTACTGGCCACCCTACTTGAATCTTTGGTCTGCAATTTTTGCAATCAGATTATTTGGCCCCAACATCTTAATACTATGGACAATTTATCTATTGACACTGGCCTCATTTTCCTGCTGTCAGGGTAACTCATAGGTTCTAAGAATTTAATACGTTAATGTATAAAAGGTACCTAGAATGGTGCCTAGAACATAGCAAATGCTCAATGCTGTTAGCTATGTTTGTTTTATTGAGTGGAGCAGGAGCTCTGAGCTCAGGCAGGGCCTCCACCTGACTGAGGAATGCTGTCAATGGGGAACCTCCCTGATAGTGCTCCAGGACGGGACGGGGTGCTCACTTCCTGACCCTGGAGCCTTTTTTCGTGATTTGGTGAATTTTTCTCTATACTGTTTGTTCTCAGGACGCTTTTCTTGATGACATCCACAGCTTCTTAGAGACAACGGTCCTGTCTATAGCCTGAATCACCCCCTCTTCCCCAGTGGGTCTTGGTCCCCAGCCACATCCTGGCTGTGTCCTCTAGAGGCGGTGCTGTCTGCTTCCGTAAACCCAGGAGGACCCAGCACTGAACTTGGCTCAGCTCATGGGCTTTTCTCTGAATTAGACCTGCAGGGGAATTTCCAGAGACCAAAAGGCAACTGGCTCATGCAGAAGCCTGAGGACCTCCTTTCCTCAGAGGTATTGAGTGATATTGAAGGCTCTGAACTGGAAAGGCCTAAGGAGTTTGTAGCCAAGGCTTTCCTACTGGGGAGCTCAGAATAGACTCCCCTTTCTCCAGCCTGTTCTTGAGATAGGCACCTAGGTATGTTCTTGACTCGAGCCTCAGTATAGTGGGGTAGTTAGGACCCTTGGCTTCCTGACTGGCCTAACCTGGGTCCAAATCCTCTCTCACCCTACTTTTAGCTGTATAACCATGGACAAGTCACTTAATTGCAGTTTCCTCATGTTAGACAGGGGGTAGTTCTTATGACGTTGCATATATGAAATATTATAGTAAGTCATATTGTTTATAGTTATTATTATGAGAGACAGGGTCTAATTCTGTTGTCCAGGCTAAACTGTAGTGGCATCATCGTGGCTCATTTAAGCTCAAATTCTTGGACTTATGTGATCCTCCAGCCTCAGTCTTCCAAGTAGCTGGGACTACAGGTGCTCATTACCATGCCCAGATAATTTTTAAGTTTTTTTGTAGAGACAGTCTCACTATGTTGCTCAGGCTGGACCCCAACTCCTGGCCTCAAGAGATACTCCCGCCTTGGCCTCCCAAAGTGCTGGGATTACAGCCATGAGCCACCATGTCCACATTTTCTATGGCTATTATTATCTCTATCTCCTAGGTCATGGACATGAAGTATGCTGCTCCTTGCATACAGATGGGGATATGAATGGGTAAGGTTGAAGTTTGTTTGAGAAGTCTGGGCACCTGGATCTCTGTATTCTTTTCCCAGGGACCATGGAGATCATGGGACTCTCTTCTCAGTGGAGGCAAGAGTCTACGTGCTGATTTAGTGGCTAGTGCTGGTGCTGGGATGAGGAGTGTTCGCATCACATCCCAGGAAGGCTCTTGGACAGCACTCCTGGGTGGCCTTTGTCATCAGTGGCCGCCAGACTGTTCTGAGCAGGAGCTTCGTGGTGCCTCCCTCCCGCAAGCACTCTGGCTTCTGGGAAGGCAGTACAGGGGACATAGAATGGAGGAAACAGATGGCATCCCCAAGATTAAAAAAAAAAATTACAGGAAAGCTGTAGGACGCAATGCAGATCAGTGCCTAGCACACAGTAGGGCCTTCACAGCTATTTGTAGAGAGTGAATGAGAAAAGCAGGCACTGGGGCAGCGTCCTCCATCGTCAAGCAACGAGGCCCATGACGTCTTGGTTGGCCAGTTATGCCTCAGAGGGCTTCTGTGATGCCTGAATCAGGGGCTGGAAGAGTGGGCAGTGTAACAGGGGCTGGGCATTTCTGGGCTGATAATTCTGGGAAAGCTGCTTTGAGGACCCTGCGAAGTAACTTGCAGGGCTTCAATCTCCTCTCCCTTGGTCGTGGACACTTCCTCTCCCTGCTGCGGGAAGCAGTGGTGCTGCCTCTCGGCAGCTATTTTTCCCAGCTCTGCTCTGGCCGATTCTGGCTTCCTGCAGTTCTTGGGTCTGCTTGGCTCTATTTCTCTCGTTGATCAGGAGGAGCTGGCTGCCCTCAGCACGTTCTTGAATTTGCCAAGTTATTTTTTTTCTAATAAAATTTAGTTCTATGATAAATTTATTTTTCTATTTTAAAAAGAAAGTAGCATTATTTAGACACTTGGGAAATGGCTTCATAAAATTATATAGTGGTGTTTTACTTAGTTTATATAAAGTAAACATTAGGACTATAAATAGTAACACATTGCTCAAATCCTCTGAAATAACTGTTAACATTATAGTTATTTTCCTTTCTGTCATCTTTCCAACTTTATCTAGCTGGAATTAGTGTATGATTTTTATATTCTCCTTAATAAAACACCTAGACTATAATATGAACTATTAAACCAGAAAAACAATCAAAGCGCAGGGGGTTGCTAGTATTATTTAAGGAGTTCTCTCAACCTTCTTTCAACCCTCTATCAAGAAAAATAGTGAGACATGAACAAGATTTTCTACAAGGGAAACAAAAACAGTAAATTAACCAGGAAAGCAAATCAGTCTCTTTATTGAAAGTACTACAAATTAAAGCAAAGGATACCATTTCCTTTGATTGTATTAGCAAAAATTTTTTAATAATCTTATTACTTGTTGGGCTGGATAAATGTAAATTGACATAAATATTCTGGAAAGCAATTTGGTAGCAGGTATCAGAAGTGATATAGTTGTTTACTAATTATACTTTTTCCTTTGTGAATATCCCATGTCCTTTCTTGAGTGGTCTTAATTTTTTTCTTCAATTATATTGAACATTTTTATTAATAAAGATAACTGTTTATGTAGCCTATTTGTGGAACCTTTTTCACAACCTGTTTCCTGCCTTGTTTTTCTTTAAGTGTCTAAATGTTTTACAATTTTCTGTGCGGTTAGATTTGTTGATCTGTTCCTTTGTGATTCTTTTATGGTTCCTAGATCTGGACAATCTTTCTAACCTAAAAGGTTATAGAAATGTTCACTTCTGTTCACTTTGATTTTTTTTCTGGCTTGTTTTCAAAAAATACTTTAAAAAAGTATAATTCTATCTAGAATTTATTTTGATTCTTAGGTTAACTGAGAGTCCCTTTCTCTTTTATTTTTTAAAAATTATTAAGTGTTCGGGTTCAAACCTGGCCCAGGCCAAAAAAAAATAAAAATTAAATAAAAAAAAAAAAAAAAAAGAGGCAGTGGCCTGTGGCTCAAGGAGTTGGGCACCAGCTCCATATACCAGAGGTGGCGGGTTCAAACCCGGCCCTGGCCAAAAAAGAAAAAAATAAATTAATAAATAATTATTAAGTGTTTATTCTGACATCAGTTGATAAGTCCTTCCGTTCTTCAATTTATTTGTGAAGCCACCTTCAGTGTTTATTAAATTATGACATTATTTCTGTACTATATATTCTGGACTATATATTTTCTTTCTATCATCTGTTTTTCCTTTTGCCCTCTGTTTTAATTATTGTAGCCATATAATATTTGTTGTAATCTTTCCTTCTTGTTTTGAGGGTCTTGTTTGCATGTATTTCTAGTTCAATTTTAAAACCATTTAGTCAAGTTAAAAAAAAAACCTTTTGGAATTTGGATAGGAGTTACATTAAATGATAACATAAATCAGTTTCTTAAAAAATATCATTTTAGGGCCGCGCCTTTGGCTCAGTGAGTAGGGCGCCGGCTCCATATACTGAGGGTGGCGGGTTCGAACCCAGCCCTGGTCAAACTGCAACAACAAAAAAATAGCTGGGCGTTGTGGCGGGCGCCTGTAGTCCCAGCTACTTGGGAGGCTGAGGCAAGAAAATAGCCTAAGCCCAAGAGCTGGAGGTTGCTGTGAGTTGTGACACCATAGCACTCTACCAAAGGGCGATAAAGTAAGATTCTAAAAACAAAAAAAAATAATTTTAGTATTTTCACTTGTTATCAATGAACACTTTATGTATCTTCACAAACAAATCTACTTTTAAAACTAGATTTGTGGGCTCGGCAACTGTGGCTCAAGTGGCTAAGGCGCCAGCCACATACAACTAAGCTGGCGGGTTCGAATCCAGCCCAGGCCCGCCAAACAATGACGGCTGCAACTAAAAAATAGCCGGGCGTTGTGGCGGGTGCCTGTAGTCCCAGCTACTTGGAGGCGGAGGCAAGAGAATTGCTTAAGCCCAGGAGTTGGAGGTTGCTGTGAGCTGTGATGCCACAGCACTCTACCCAGGGCGACAGCTTGAGGCTCTGTCTCAAAAAAAAAAAACAAACAAAAAATAAACTAGATTTGTGGATTTCTCTGCTTTTCTTCATGTCGTTTAGATACATTTTCCATTATAAATATCTCTGTATTTTATATTGTTGTTGTTGTTTGGAATAGGATCTTTGTATTTTTTTGCTGGCATGTAGGAATGAATGCTATTGACTTATAGGGTTGCATATTTATTTTGATTAACCACATTGCTGAGTTATTTTTAATTCATGCAGTTTGTCAGATGATTGCTTTAGGTTTTTGAGCCTGTATAGTCATTTCTTGTGCACAGAATAATCATTCTGTTTGTTTTCAGTGTCTGTGCTTCTATTTCATTGGCTGGAACTTTTAAGACCACATTCAGGGATACTGATGATCAAAGGCATCCTTACTTTGTTCCTTGTTTCAAAGAGAAAAGCTCCTGGTGTGTATGATGACATCTGTCTGCTTCTACCCAAAGGGGCTGGGATAATTCACGACAACTCCTACAAAAACTCCTGTCCAGCCCTTTGTGTATCTGGCACAAAGCATCGGGGGTTGTTGTTCGGAAGTACAGTATTATTGTCTCTAGAATTGCCAGCTTGCCCCAAACTGTGACCCTGCAGCGCTGGTCCACTTTCAACTTTTAACTCCCACTTCTGAAGTTCTAACTTTCAACTCCTGCTTCTGAAAGCCTGACTTCTGGGAATTCCTCCTCCCTGGCGGGACTGAGCACTCTCTTCTGCCAACCTCACCTGCCGATGTGACAGCTGGTGCTTTGCACTAGACAGTGGCAGGTCTGGGATTAGCTGGTGCAGCCCCTGAACAGAGTAGATGTTGGTAACACTATGTTAACGACACTCATGCTGTCTGGCAGAGGAGTCATGTGGACCCTCAGTCACTTAGACTTTTGCCCTTTTCCTACCTATCTGCTGTCTTTTCTCAAACCACCTCAGTGATGTCACCAGAACCCCTGCCCTACTCTCAAGCGTCCCGGACTTCTGACATTGTGCTTTGGGGTTTTTTCTACTCTAGTGGGAAAGTAGACACAAAAAGTGGTTAACATAATAGAGGATAAAGAGGCCTTAAACAAGGCTGAGCTGCTGGAGCAGCTAACTGCAATGGGCAGTTAGAGAAGGCTTTATGGAGGAGGTGACACTTGAGCTGGGTCTTAGAGCAAGAGTAGAAATTCAGTAAAGCAGATAAGGCAGAAGGGCTTCAATTATGGTTATTTCCATATATTTTGTGCTATTGTTGTTATTAGGAATAGGATCTTTATTCATAAACTGCATTTTATTGCCAGCATATGAGAATATTATTGAAGTTTGCATATGTACTTTGGAGCAACCTGCAAAGGCTTAGAGGCCTAAGAGGGTCTGACCTCTTTGAGGAAAAGATGAGAGTTTGCTGAGAGAGAGATGAGGCAGTGAGTGATCCTGGGGTTCAGGGGTGGGGGGATGACCTCTAGTAAAAGGGGTGACCTAGGAAGACTTCTGCAAGAGGTGGAAGGGTGCTGACCTTGAAGCATAGAGAGGATTTGGATTGAGTGGGAAGAGCAAGGTAAAGTGGAAGAGGGGAGAGGAAGAACATTTGTAGCGTTCCTGCTAGGTTTGTGCCAGGTGTTTTTAGTCATTATTTTATTGCATGTGATTTTTCTGACAGCCCTGATGGGTAGATAATGATACCTTCAATATACAGATGACAATCCTGAGGCTCAGGGAACTTGGGTGACCTTCGATGAGTTGACCTTTGTGCTTTCAGCGTCTCCCTCTTACCATGTGTGCGCGCGCGCACACACACACACACACTTAATATATACCAAGCACAAAAGATGAATGTGAGTCACGTTTGAGCACCTCTTGCAATTGCAGAAGTCAGTCGTGACTTCAGTATTGCAGTTTTAATATAGCTTTTTCCTTTCTTTGTGTGTACATTTTTTTCACTATGTATGTGTGTATATGCACACACATACTTATCAACTTTATTGAGATGTCACCTACTATATAATTCATCCACTTACACAGTTCAATTTTTTTTTTTTTATTTGTTTGTTTTGATACAGAGTCTCACTTCGTTGCCGTGGCATCATAGTTCACAGCAACCTCAAACTCTTAGGCTCAAGCGCTTCTCTTGCCTCAGCCCCCCAGGTAGCTGGGACTACAGGTGCCCACCACAATGCCCATCTATTTTTAGAAACAGAATCTTGCTCTGGCTCAGACTTGTCTTGAACCTATGTACTCAGGCAATACACCCACTTCAGCCTCCCAGAGTGCTGGGATTGTAGGCGTGAGCCACTGCGCCTGGCCTAGTTCAATAGTTTTAATATATTTAGAGAGTTTTGCAACTATCACCACAATCCTAGAACACCGTAAGGCTTATATTGTCTCACAAAGAACCCCCAACAGCCTTTGGTTACCACTTCCCCAAGCCCTGCAGCCCTAGGCAAGCAAGTACTAACCTACCTTTCTGTCTTTGTGAATTGGCCTGTTATACTCATTTCATATAAATGGAGCCATATGATCTGTGAGTCTTTGTGACTGGGCTCCCTCTCCTTCTCTGCCTCTTTTTTTTTTTTAGAGATAGAATCTCACTCTGTTGTTCTGGGTAGAATGCAGTGGCATCATTGTAGTTCACTGTAACCTCAAACTCCCAGGCTCAAGTGAGCCTCCTGCCTCAGCCTCCCAAGAAGCCAGGTGCTACCATGCCCAGCTAAGTTTTCTACTTTTGGTAGAGACAGGATCTTGCTATGTTTGTTCTGGCTGGTCTCAAACTCCTGGCCTCAAGTAATCCTCCCGCCTCAACCTCCCCAAAGTGCTAGAATTACAGGCATGAATCACCACACCTGGCTTCATTTCTTTTTATTGCTAGATAATATTCCTTCTTATGGATGTGCCACATTTTGCTGATTGTTCCTCAAATTGATGGGCATTTGGGTTGTTTCCACTTACAGGCTATTGTGAATAATGTCGCTATGAACATTTGTGTGTAATCTGTTTTTGCATGGATATATGTTTCATTTCTCTTGGGTATACACCTAGGAGTGGAGTTGCTGGGTCGTATGGTCACTCTGAGTTGAGCCATTTGAGGAGCTGCCAGACTGTGCAGAACAGCTTCCTAGCTGCTGCCTGTACAAGGCTTGCCTTCAGCATGATAGGACTAGAAGGAAAGTCAAACCACCTGGTGTATGGGAGTTGCCAGTTTTCAGAGTAGACTATTGTGAAGTGCTTATAAGACTGCAGCTTCTCTGTTGAGTCTTTGATGACTCCAGAGGGAGTCAAGGACACTGCTATGAGTGTTGGTTGTCTTCTGCTGGCAGACACACTGCTGGCTAGAAGGCTGGGGTAATGGAGAACACGCAAGAGTACTGTATATACTCGAGTATAAGCCGAGTTTTTGTGGCACAAAATTTGTGCCGAGTTCGGGCACAAAATTTGTGGCACAAAATTTGTGCCGAAAAAACTCGACTTATACTCGAGTATATATGGTAAATCCTAAGATTCAGGGTGCAAGGGAAGGGCACATGTGAGTTAATGCTGATGAGAAAAGCTCCTGGAAGAGGGAGGGCAGGGTCTGAAGTCTGATTGGGGGTAACAGGCAAGAGGGCAAAGAGGCTGGGAGGGGGAAGGGAAGGGTGGGTCCACATGGGTCTGGGGCAAGTGTATGGGCAGCAGTGGCTGATGCTGTGGTCTGTCTTTGTCCTTTGGCTGCAGACCTGGCCGAGTGCAAGCTGGTTTCCTTCCCCATCGGCATCTACAAGCTCTTGCGGAATGTCTCTGACCAGATCCACCTCATCACTCTGGCTAACAACGAGCTCAAGTCTCTCACCAGCAAGTTCATGACCACATTCAGTCAGCTCCGAGGTAGGCCTTGGTCAGCTCCAGCCAAGAGGGCATACCCAGCCCTTATCCTACAGGCTCTGACACCATTTGGGACCAGAACCAGTCCCTGGTCAACTAGACCATGAAGTCGTTCCAAGTGGTAGACTTTGAAGATGGACTCATGTTCTCCCTGCAGCCTGGAAGTCTGTAGGTCACTACTGTCTCCAGCTGGCTGTGAATCAGATTGCCTAAGGGTCAAGGGTGTGAGTTCTGGAGTGATTCTCTTTTTCTGAACAGACCAGTGAGGTGTTTGGGTCCTGCAGCTCAGAAGTCATTATTTCTCAGTAGCCTTGACCCAGCCACCTTCCCATCCTCCAATATAACTTTGTTCTTCTGTGTTGCTTTCCCAGTTCAGGATTGACAGATGCCAGGGATGTTGGTTTTTTTCTCTGCTCAGCATAAAGAACACGTGGACATTGTGGTTGGCAGGGAGATGGCAGAGGCCAGCAGACAGGCCTTGTATATTCTCTTGAAATGCCTCCTCTGGATGCATGAGTGGCGTGTGCTGATGGCTCTAGTGCTGGGCCCTTTCCCAGGGAGCAGTCCCCCAATCCTTCTGTGAGAGGACACTGTTACTCAGAGACCCACGGGGCAGAGCTACAGCCTGTGTGTTTGCAGAATGGTGGGGCTGAAGAATTGCAGAGGGCACAGGAAGCCTAGGAGAGGCGTTCCCTGCTTTCTGGAACTTTCTATGTGATAGGGCCATGAAAAGAGTCTAAAATCCTGTTCAAAGCAATAAGTACACAAAATGCAGATGGTACATGAGGGACTTGAGCAAGTCTCTAATACAGCTGAATTTAATCTAGGCAGGCTTGCTGGAGGAGGTGTGGGCATTGGGTAAGCCCAGAAAGAACGGGGTGGCATGAATTGGCAAATAGTCCAGGGATGGGAAGTAGCTTGCACAGTGGCTCAGGAGGAGCTACAAGTGGACCCAGAAAGGTTCAAACAGAAGGGCTTAGTTTATGCAGCTGTTTCTGAGTGAAGCTTCCAGAGTTCATAGCATTTGTACCTGAAAGGCTAAAGTACCTATAATGGGGAGGGGGAACTGGGACAAGACTTGAGGATACTTTGCTGTTGTTTATGTTTTTGGATTTTTTTAAATTTCAGAATATTAGGGAACACATGTGTTTTGTTTACTTACTTTGCTTCTGTACAGATTGAGTCAAAGTTATAAGTATGTTCTTTACCTCTTCACCCAGGTAGTGTGCAGTATATCCAACAGGTGTGAATGTACCATTTCCCTCCTTTTTCCTCCCCGCAGCTTGATTTTCATTGAGCTGTACTTCCATATGTGCACTTAAATGTTGATAGATTAGTTCCGACTGAGTACTGAGTACAAGTGTTTGTTTCTCCATTCTTGTGATGTTTCACTTAGAAGAATGATTTCCATTTCTATTCAGGTTGTCACAAAAGATACTAGATTGCCATTTTTATGGCTGAGTAGTACTCCATGGTGTGCATACACCACATTTTATTAATCCATTTCATGTATTGATGGGCACTTGGGTTGTTTCTGTGTCTTTGCGATTGTGAATTGTGCTGCTATAAACATTCAAGTGCGGGTGTCCTTTTTATAAAATGATCTCTTTTCCTTTGGGTGTATACCTAGAAGTGGGATTGTTGGATCAAATGGTGGCATGCTCATGGATCGGCAGAATCAACATTGTTAAAATGTCTATTCTACCCAAAGTATTTACACATTCAATGCAATTCCCATTGAAATACCAACACCATTTTTTGCAGATCTAGAAAAAAATACTTCTACACTTTGTATGGAACCAGAAAAGATCCCAAATAGCCAAGACCACCTTTTATAATAAAAAACAAATTGGGAGGCATCACTTTACCAGACTCATGGATACTTTTATTTATTTTTTTAAGAGACAGAGTCTCACTTTGTCGCCCTCGGTTGAGTGCTATGGCATCACAGCAACCTCCAGCTCACAGCAACCTCCAGCTCTTGAGTTTAGGCGATTCTCAGCCTCAGCCTCCCGAGTAGCTGGGACCACAAGCACCTGCTAAAACACCTGGCTATTTTTTCTTGCAGTTTGTCTGGGGCTGGGTTTGAACCCGCCTCCCTTAGTATATGGGGCTGGCGCCCTACTCAATAAGCCACAGGTGCCGCCGTATTTATTTATTTTATTTTATTTTATTATTATTATTTTTTTTATTGTTTGAGACAGAGTCTCAGTTTGTTACCCTCAGTAGAGTGCTATGGCATTGTAGCTCACAGCAACCTCAAACTCTTGGGCCTAAGCGATTCTCTTGCCTTAGCCTCCCAAGTAGCTGAAACTATAGGTATCCACCATGACACCTAGCTATTTTTTTAGAGACTAGGTCTCACTCTGGCTCAGGCTGGTCTCAAACTCATGAGATCAGGCACTCCACCTGCCTCTGCCTCCCAGAGTGCTAGGATTACAAGTGTGACCACTGTGCCGAGCCTTCATGGATGCTTTTAATCTGGCCTGCTTTGCCCACCTTTGTTCTACTGGCAGCTGCATCTTTACACAGATGAGATAGGTCCTCACAGTCAACAGGTATCTTGACCTGTTCTCATCTCTGTCTGAAATCAGAATCCTCTGATGAGCTTTTCTGCAAAGACCATTGCCCAGGCTGTGTCCCAAAACCAGTTAAATTGGAGTGTCTGGTTGTGGGCCTGGACCTAGGCATTTGTTAATACCTATACCAGTTATTCTAAAGTGCTGTAGCCATAGTTCTCTGACCAGCTCAGGAGTTATAAACTCAAATGCCTGAGAGACTAGCTTTAAGGAACAAGTGACTCAGATTGGGCATGCAACAGGGAGTGGTGGGGACTGAGGCAAACAACTACACACCCCACCCAGCTTGAAGTAGGTGTGCCACAAGAGAAAATGGGCCAATGTTGTCCACTCTCCTGATGATTTAATTAGAGCTGGAAATAAGAATATTTATGTGAATTTTCCCAGGTTTTACATAACACATATGAAAGTCAATAAAACATATATGCAAGCTAGATTTAGTTCATGGCCACCAGTTGAAAGACTGTCTTGAAAAATATTAGCACTGCCTCTGCCATCCCATTTCATGGGTGGAGAAGGAAGGTCAGGGAAGGAGGGGACTTTTCCAGAGTCTTAGAGCAATATATCCAGTACTAGAGCCCAGGCTACCCACCTTGCAGGCCTGGCTGCCTTTACCTGAAGAGTCTTCTGGTGCTGTGTCCACCCAACTGAGATTGGATCTTTGCTTTTCAGAGGAAGAGAGAATGATTAAAAATGGATGATGGGAGTTGTCTGGGGCCCTCAGGAAGGACAAAGGTAGGCAGCTGGGTGGGTGGGGGTTGTGCTTCTTTGGGGTAAGAGGAAAGTTTTTGTGCATTCATTCATTAGGTCTTGTCTCCTAGACCTGTGTCAGGAGGCAAGGAAAGAAAGAAGGCTAATTAACCAGGGTCTCTCCCTGAAGGAAGCCAGGGGTTCTGAAAGCCAGGGGTTGCTGTGATATTGGCATGGACAAAATGCTGGAAGGAATCTCTGGGAAGAGGAAATAATCCTTCCCAAGAGTGGCATGGGCGGGGGCTAGGTATGTAAGCAAGAGCTTTCAAAAAACTTGACATTTGAGGAGCGCTTTGTGGGATGAGTAAGTAGGCCTTCTCCAGGGAGCACAGAGAAAAGTGCCAGAGAAATGCCACTTATGGTGCCACGTGTCTGTCTCTGGCTGGCTGTGGAATTATGTTTATCATCGCATCCGCTGGTCAGCAGTCTGGTGAGGATGCTGTTTGAATTCCCTCCTTGCTGCAGCCTCTCCAGACTCCCCCACACCACCTTGGATTACAAAGAGACAGCCAGTGTGCCTGCTAATTGGATTTCACAAAGGCAGCGGGTTGAGGGATGTGGTAGCCAGTAGCAGGGAGGGGCTGAGCTGAGTGTGCCTCTGGCACCCCCTTCCCCAAGAGATGGCTCTGGGCCTGAACCTTTGTTATGGTTTTTCCTTCAAATAGAAGAAGCCTCTTCTTTCACTTATGAGGAGGAGGCTTAGACAGGCTTTGAGGGGCTCTGCAAGGCCTGCTCTGTCTTCTTCTGGGTACTTGACAGAGGTGGGCTGGGGACAAACCATCCTACATCCTCCCTGTCTGCCACACTGTCCCCAGGGCTGAGAGTTGAGGGCCCCCCAGGGATAGGCCACCTGTAAGAGATTCCAGACCCTTGATTCACTGCATCTGTTTTACAGAAGGAGAAAGCAAGACCCAAGAAAGCTGAAGACACAGAGTGAATTGGTCTGATGGCAGGTGGGACCTGTGGAGAGTGGGTCCCCGTATCCTGCTGTGACTCTCTGTCCCTTGGTATCCAGGATCCCTGTCACTTCATTTCCTCCCTATCCACTTAGTTCTTTTTATTGAATGTATCTAGGCCTGCCAGGCACCAGAAGTATATGAGGCAATAAATGAAGACTATCCAAATAAGAAGAGCAGAGGCTATTGATGCTGAGTTTTCTATGTCACAAGGAACTCAGCACCATCGCTGTGATTAGGAAGAGACTCCAAGGCAGGCAGCACAGTGAGAAAGCTGTGAACTAGGAATGAGGGAAGACTTCGGGTACTCTCTGATGGGTGGCTGTTGGTAAGGGGAAGCTGCTGATGGGAAGTGGGTTGTCCTGCATCATGGGTTAGGGACACATATTTGGCTTTCTCTGGTTGGTTCTTAGTTGGAAGCAGGGATAAAAATCAGGGAAGCTGTTGGTTGTTAGTCAAGTCCTGACCCTTTGGGACCAGGTGTTACAGGGGTTATGATTTGGCTTCTTGGAATGTTGCTAGAGATAGAGTGTGACTTGTACAAGTTGGATATGTGTATAGCAGGCCGGTGACCTGGGCTGGGCACTGTAGATGAGGGGTGGGTTTCTGGGGCAGGTGGTTGCATGCTGTAGATGAGAGTCCTGTTTGTCTATTTGGTCTGGGCATTGTCAGTTGATGTTTTCAGCCCTCCACACCCCTGCCTTTCATTGCAATTCAGCGGATCCTCCCAAGCATCTCTCAGGGTGAAGGACAACACAAGAGCACCAGCTCATTGAGTGCTTCGCTCTCCTGCTCCACGCCAGGTATTCTCTGTGCATCATGTCATGTAATCCTGGTAGCACTCATGTCATCCAGAAATGACAAGAAAGCTAAGAGCTGAAAGTGGCCCTGGAGAACCTTCTGTCTTGGAGGGAGGCAGGTGTTATGAGCGGACACCCACCTCGTGATGTGAAGGGCAGCACAGCAGCTATTTACTCAAGATCTGTGGGGGCTGAGCAGGCAGAAGTCAGTTTTCTTTGAGTGAGTAGAGAATCAGAAAATCTCCAGAGGAAGTGGCTTAAAGCAGGAATAGAATAAGACAGTTAAATAGGAGATTGCCTGACCAATAAGAGGGAGTTTCTAAAGCATCTTTCAGGAAGATGAAAGGTGTGTTTGTGAAATGACTAGAAAAATGGTACAAGATTGTTACAGAGCAATGAAACTGGCCAGAGGGAGCCACCTGCCCAAGCAGGGATATATGGGAAGAGTTCTGGGAGGCAGGGATGGGATAGGCCCTGTAGAAAAGGCAGAGAGAAGCAGCCTGGCTGGGAGAAGCAGTGTGAGTCCAGGTGTGAGGGCAGGGAGGTGCCGAAGGGGGCAGAGCCTCCAAGGCCAAGTGCCATGACAAGTCATGAGATCATTTTGCCTTCAGAGCAGGTGAGTCCCCTCACTTGGAGAGCCTGGCCCGGGAACAAGGAGGCAGCCCCTGGGGCTTTGGCTGGCTGAGGGCAGCTTCTTACAGGTGTGGATGGTCTGCTGGGCACCCCCGTGTAGACTAGCTGACCTGAAGGCTCTGCAGCTGGAGAAAATGGGGCCTCACAGAACTTAGCCTGTCAGAGCTGAGCCCCAGACAACTCCCAAATGGGGCACTGCGGGAGCCACCCGGGCCCTGAACAGTGTGGAGCTGAGACATACTCTTGGCCTTGCAGCTTGATTTTTCAGTCAACTCTTTGTCTTTGTAATACTTCCCCGAGTGTGTGTTCTTTAAGCATTCTCAGAGATGCCAACCAGCCAGAAGAAAGTACCGTTCTTCCTCAGAGCTTGGTGGCCTCAGGGACACACCTGGAGCAAGCCCTGAAGGCCACATGGAAACTCCACAGGAGGGGCCTGTCTACAGAGGCTTTGGGCTGCTCATCTGAGAGCCTGTTGTCCTCCCCACTGGGGACTCCTGGCAGCAGCTCCTTTGTTTGCAGAGGAAAGAGTAGGGCAATTTTCCTTATTCCCTTAGAAATGGGGGAGAGGCACTAGGGCCTGATCTTTTTTACCTCTAGCAACCTGGAAAGGGCCATAGAGCTCTGAACATCTTAGGAGCCATCTTCTGCTGTGAGGCCACCTCCCCCACGTGCCTGATGCCTGGAGGTGGGTGTGGGCAGAAGGCAGGAAAAAGCTAGTTTAAGGAAACTGACATAGGGCTGGTCTGTCTGTCCCTCAGGTCCCACCATCCACACTGCCACTGACCACACATGGTCAGGAGTCTCAGGAGGTATCTGGGGATGGGGAGGGAACGTGTCAGTGGACAGAGTCTGGATCCCTGAAGGACTTATTTCCTGGTGTTCTGGAAAGGGAGGAGTTCCCTGGGCATGAAAATTTCCAAATTGGGCAGCAAGAGAACTGTTCTTACAAAGGCCATCAGGGTGGGTGACGTGCAAGCAGAAGGAAATTTGGAGGGTTGGGGTGTGGTCACAGCATGCTGTTCTTCCCCCACTTCCTACATTGCTTCAGCCCACCTGGTGTACTTTTCTTTAGCTGATGTCACTTAGTGGACAAAGGAGAAAAGAAGAGAGATAGAGAAATCTGCTGGGAAAGCCAGGCAGACACGAACGCTTTGCAGTGGTCAGTTGGACGCTGATGTCCAGTTGTAATCTGGGGTCAGGCACAGCTACTCTGTCAGGGCCACACGTTTTCTGGTTCCTTTAATGCAGCTTACGCCTGGAACAGTGGGGTCTGGGAGAGTCCCAGTCCTCCCAGTTATTCATAAGAGGCAACACAATTGCTAATGATTAAGAGTTCTTCACATCAAGGTGGAGGTAAGGTCACAGCCTTCTGCATCAGTTTTTGTCATCAACCCTCAAGGGTTGTCTAAGCCCTTAGGGTTACATGGATCACCTCAGCAGAGCCAAAGACTTTTGTGACCCCCATGTGCATGCTTCTGGACAGTGGCTGAGTTGTTTCTAGCAGTGTTAAAGGTACCCGAGTCTCATGAGCTTCAGTATCCTTAGGATAGAATCCCAGAATTGAGATTACCAAGGTCCAAGGGCATTTTAAGGCTTTATCACATAGAGCAGAAGAACCACCTCACAGAGACCAACCAACCCACAGAGCAAGAAGAAACAGGTTAAATTCCTTTTGGAGGACAATTGATGGCAGCCTGGAGAGGTTGTCCTGCCATGAAAGCAGGAGAACATCTCCTCCATCCTGACTCTTAACAACTCCTGGAAAGCAACAGACCTTAGCAGCCCCTGTCTACCATCCTGGGAGTCATGTGCCAGTGGGCAGGGTGAGGAGGGCACACCTGAAACATTGGGACAGTGTGAAAAATTTAGATGCCCCTGTCCTCCAGGGCCCTTGTGTAACAGAGAACTCTGCAGCTTCCCTTCACTTCCCTCTTCTAAGTGCTAAGACAGATCCCCTTTGCTCTTGGCTCTGTAGTTTAGACAAGCTTCTGTCTGTCTCTCTTAAAGCGAGGGAGCTGAAGCAGAGCATAGGTAACTTGTCCCAGATCACACAGCAAGGAAAAGTGAGGTTGGGACTATGCTCCAGATCCAGAGCCCTGTTTTAAACTATTCATGGGAGTAGGGTATGTGTACTGTTTTTCTATATTTTAAAAAGTTGGTATAATGGGAGCTGCCTTAATCTTTTCAGAAATGCCCTCTGACCCCTGTGGGCAACAGCTGTCTCTGTGTGGAGTTTCCACGGGCCATTTGAAGGTCACTTACCGCCCCACCTGACCATCTGATTCTGCCCTGCCAGGGGTCCTAATATTCAGGACAATGATTGCTCACTGATGCGGGGTCAGAGCTGAGGTGTTGACTAATCCTTAGCACGCCGGTACTTTTGGAGATGCCACATTCTCTTGCTGACCAGCTACATAATTACTGCAGGAAGCCTCCTCTGCCCCTAGCAGAACCAGAAGACCTTCTCTCTCTGCTAGGTAAATCTAAGGCCTCTGAGTCAGCCTTGGCAGTTGTCCAAGATAAGGCTGATGAAGGAAGGAATAAGAGAAACTCAGAGAGAAGTCTACTTAACAGACACCGGAAACCATGGTCCAGTAGGTGTAATAAATAAGGAAATGGAAATGTCATGGATGGGGACAACCTTAGGCATGGGATAGAGTAGGCTTTTCTCCTAGAGTCCTCGCCTATCCCGGTAGCCTAGGTTGTTTGACTGTGAACCCTGGGGCTCCTAATGCAATCTCCTGGGACCAGAGGACCTCAGCCTTCTATCCAGACAGGGGTTGGTGAGACTCTGGGAAGACAGCCTCAGTGCCGAGATCCTGGGGGTGAGAAACAGTCAGACGTGGCCCTGGCTGGGTTCGGTTGAAAGCTTAGCACTCGGCAGACCAGGGGGCACATCATAGTCTGCACATTGCTGACTATGGGCCATACTTAGTTCTTTCCCTGAAGTAGAAACAATAAAGAAAACCTCAAGTGTCCAGATTGGGGCTGCACAGGAGATGAAAAGAAAGCGAAGTCATCAGCCTTGCTGATTGCAGTTGGCCTCTCCAGGCCTCAGTTTCCCCATCTGAGAAATGGGGAAACATTTAATCTGCAGTGCTCTTGAGAGGTTGGAGATAACTCATATAAGGTGCTCTGTGCAGGGCTTGGTGCATGGAAGACTCTTTTTTTTTTTTTTTACTTTATTTTATTTTATTTTATTTTTTAGACAGAGTCTTACTCTGTTACCCAGGCTAGAGTGCCTGACCTCAGCCTAGCTCATAAAAATCTCATACTCCTTGGTTCAAATGATCCTCCTGCTTCAGCCTCCCAAATAGCTGGGACTACAGGTGCCTGCCACAATACCCAGCCAATTTTTCTATTTTTAGTAGAGATAGGGTCTCAAACTCCTAAGCTCAAGGATCCTTCCACCTCAGTCTCCCATAGTGCTAGGATTACAGGTATGAGCCACCAGTGCCCGGCCTGAAAGTTCTTGATAAATGATGCTGCTGATGTGTGTAACTGTGGGGCTTAGCTGTGTCAGTGAGACATCTCTGGACAAGTAGTCAGGAAGATGGTCCAGTCATAGAAATCTGTCACTACACAAGGAATTTCAGTACGAACAGAATGGAAGAAATGCCCAAGTCCAGGGCTGGGGAACCTGAGGCTCAGAAGGGAGAAGTGGTTTGTCTGACCTGCCTCAGCTGTGGGTCCCTGGTCTGTGGTCAGGCTCCTGCCATGGACGCAGGTGGTTTGGCTACCAAAGCTTGGCTAATGCTAAGAGGACATTTTTAATTAGTTGTAAACATATTATACTCACCTTATGGCACAGAGGATTTGTGAAGCTTGTGAAGAAGGCAGCGTGGGCATAGCAGTGGGCATCAGAGTAGAAGCAGAAATAACCCAGACTCTGTTGGGTCATGACTTCCAAAAATTGAGCCTAGATGGCACAAGAGAACTTGTTTTCCTGTCAGCCCACCTCACATCAGAGAGCAGGTCCCTAATGTCCAGTCAGGCTGTGCTCAGACTTGACCACCTATGGGATTGACTCTGACAATTCTGATGGACTTTGGCACATACATTCAATTTCATAAAGCCCTAAGAGGTAGGCAAGGTGGAGACTTTGGCGACGGTGGGGTACTGTACCAGGAACCTGCCCTCCCCAGGGGAGGGGGCCTGGAAGCAGCTCCATGGTTTGGTTCTCACTCAAAACCTACCACCTTTGATTGGATTAAAGATGGCGGCTGAGTAACAGCTTCCCTGCAACTGGGCACGGCGAGTCTGGGGAGACACGACTCCAGACATCTCTGGCCGGTGGGCTCTGCCTATGATCATCCCTTTGAGGATACAGGGAGCCAGAAGGGACTTCTGGACCCCAGGAGGAGGACAAAGACAGTGGAAAACTGGCAAGTGGCTGCCTGTGTTCGATCAACCTAATCACGCCAGCAACCGCGAGTACAAGCAGCAGTGAGACTGCAAACTGGAAAGGCCCTATCTGTGAAATTTTTTGGTGTTCTTCAACTTGGTGCTCAGTTGAGTTGCCTGGGGGAGAGCTTGAGCAAAAGTGTGGAGAACTTTGGGCATTGTCTGGGGCCCCAAAATGAGCCACTGAGCTGGGCTCAGTGAAAGCCATGGTGTGAAAAAACTGCTCCGGCAAGCTCTGCCCTCAGGGTCCCAGAGCAAGGACCGGGTGGGACAAAGTAACCTAGTGACTGAGCAGCTTAAAGGCGGGGCCTGAACTGCCTCACAGCCCTAATCCTTAGGAGCAGAGTGAGACGGTTTTGGCACACTGGAGCCTTGGGCTGTTGCCTTGGGTAGAGTGCCCTGATGTCACAGCTCATAGCAACCTCAAACTCCTGGGCTTGGCACCGCCCAGACCTCCATAAGAGGTGTGCAGCGACCCCTGACAGGTGACCCGCACCCACCAGGGCTCCATATTCCCTGACCAGGAACTGTGGGAGCCACGCAACCCTGCGTCACCCCTCCTGTGTCCTCCTAGCCTCAACACTAGCTCATCCATCTGACCAGGGACTTTGGTAGCTGCGTGTCCTCTGGAACCCTCCATGCCTCTGCGCAGAGCCCTTCTCCTGGCCAGAGACTGCTAGAGCCTTGGGTTCTCTGTGCCAAAGTCACTGGGCGCCAGGCACAGAGAACCGTGTGCACCACCCCCAGCCCTGTTGCTGAATCTGGGTGTGTCACTCACCGGAGCTGCTTCTACAACCAGAACTCCCTAACTACAGCAGCCCCAGAGGAACTACACAGGGTCACTCCCTACAAAGATCCAGCAACAATAGAGTGATCCCGCTGGGGTCTAATCTTGGAGAGACAGCTCTCCAACTCTGAGGACAGCCAAAGGCAATGGTGAAAAACAATCATGAGGCGAAATCAACAGAAAAACTCTGGCAATATGAATAATCAGAGTAGATCTACTCCCCCAAGGATCAATGGGGCAGAAATAGCACAAGACCCCATGCACAAACAAATAGCTGAGATGTCAGAAATTGAATTCAGGATCTGGATAGCAAATAAGATCGAATTAGAATTCCAA